>CAUYRH010069790.1:0-39517 GCA_963574655.1 Perodicticus potto | reverse complement strand
TATTTTATTTATTTATTTATTTTTTTTGAGACAGAGCCTCAAGCTGTCACCCTGGATAGAGTGCTGTGGCATCACAGCTCACAGCAACCTCCAATTCCTGGGCTCAAGCGAGTCTCTTGCCTCCGCCTCCCAAGTAGCTGGCACTACAGGCACCCGCCACAACGCCCGGCCATTTTTTGGTTGTAGCCGTCATTGTTGTCTGGCGGGCCCAGGCTAGATTTGAACCCGCCAGCTCAGGTGTATGTGGCTGGCGCCTTAGCCCGTTGAGCCACAGGCACCGAGCCTGATTATGCTTTCATCGATATTCAACTATGGAACTGGGGCAGAAGAAAGTTCAAGAAACCCTCAGGTGTGTACTCGCTTCAGAGGCTGCACTGCCCTCGAGAGGCATGGTGGTGGTAAAGATGTGGTGAGATTGAGGTTTCTCAGGCTGCCAGCTGATAGCTCACCTCGGTTCCATTTCCACGGGTCGAGGTTTCACTCTTAATTATGAAGGCACCGAATCTTGGTTTTGTCAGAGTACTCAGAATTGATATATATGGACTTCCTAGAGAAAAACAGAACAGTGATGGGATCATTTCATTAGATTCTTCAGTCAACGCTCTACATGAAAAGCCAAGTAACTTGCTGGTCATGGATCAGAGCAGCTGGATGATCTTCACCACTATTGTGTCCTTTCACTGTAGAGAGAAAAATACAGTAGCATGAAGCTCAACTCCTACTTCATACCATTTACAAAAATTATCATGGATTAAAATTCTGATGTAAGAGCCAAGACTATAAAGCCCTTAGAATAAAATACAGGTGTAAATCTTCTTGATCTGGATTAGGTAATGATTTTTTGGACATGAAAGTGAATAGATAAATTGGATATCATCAGAACTAAAGCTTTTCTTCTTTAAAGGATATCAAGAAAATGAAAAGACAATGAGAAAAAATATTTGCAAATTATATATCTGAAAAAGAGCGATATTAAGAATATATGAAGAACTTTTGTAACTTTTTTTTTTTTTTGAGACAGAGCCTCAAGCTGTCACCCTGGATAGAGTGCTGTGGCATCACAGCTCACAGCAACCTCCAATTCTTAGGCTCAAGCGAGTCTCCTGCCTCTGCCTCCCAAGCAGCTGGGACTACAGGCGCCCGCCACAACACCCGGCCATTTTTTGGTTGTAGCCATCATTGTTGTTTGATGGGCCCGGGCTGGATTCGAACCCGCCAGCTCAGGTGTACGTGGCTGGCGCCTTAGCCTGTTGAGCCACAGGCGCCAAGCCAGAACTTTTGTAACTTATTAATAAAAAGACAGCCCAGTTAAAAAATGGGCAAAAGACTTGAATAGACTTTTCTCCAAAGAAGAAACACAAATGGCCAATAGTCAAATGAAAAGGTGTTTAACCTCCTTAGTTATTAGAGAAATACAATTCAAAGCTACAGTGAGATACCAAACTGTAGAATTTCCTTCTTAATAAGAAGTTAAGAAGGAAAAAAAAAAGTGAGGTTAAATCAGCCCAGCCTTTGAATTGTGTTGGCTTACTTTAGAAGTGGATGTTGGGGCTCAGCGCCTGTGGCTCAGCGGGCTAAGGCACCAGCCACGTATACCTGAGCTGGCGGGTTCGAATCCAGCCCGGGCCCGCCAAACAACAATGACAGCTGCAACCAAAAAATGTCCGGGCGTTGTGGCGGGCGCCTGTAGTCCCAGCTACTTGGGAGGCAGAGGCAGGAGACTCGCTTGAGCCCAGGAATTGGAGGTTGCTGTGAGCTGTGATGCCACAGTACTCTATCCAGGGTGACAGCTTGAGGCTCTGTCTCAAAAAAATAAAATAAAATAAATGAGACTTTTAAATTCAGGTTCTGCCTGTAAAGTTGTGGAGTTTTCAGGTTGGAGAAAGGATATGTGTTAAAGAAGCAGACTCTGAACTCTTACTTCAGAAGTCCTCTGGGACTTAAAGAGAAATGTTCAGCCCTGGGGAGGTCCGTCTGTGGTATTATAAAGTTGGAATTCCTTAACAAACCTATTTATTATTGTAATTTCTTTTATTGGAATCCACGGTATACATCCTAAGCCACATACTCATTCAAAGAAACGTCTGCTATCATTTTAGTTGGCAAACTTTATGTCTTGCCATCAAGGTATAGGCGTTATTTGCTCAGGGCATCTCAACACTTGATATAATTTTTTTCTTTTGTCCCTCTGTCTATTACTTGCTTAGATTACATGAAAATAAACAATGTCATTGTGTCTGATTATAATCAGTTAGCTACTGACAGGTTGTCCTTGGTTATTACGTACAATATTTTATTTGTACATTGTTTAACGTGTTGGGTAGCAACCGGCAATAAAAAAAAAATCTCATTTCTCAAATGGATAACTGAAAGTTGGGTCCTTTCATTCCTAACGTTGATGTAGATGGTATTTTTTTAAACGAATTTTTCTCTTGTCTTAGGCTTGAGGTTTCACATATATTTATATTGCAATTGCTCTAATAAGAATGATATTGCATCAAAACTGAAAGTACCACGGGCTTTTTTTTCATTTGCCTTTGTCAACCACACTTAGATTTTTCTATCAATTCCAAAGCATCAGACAAATTATAACTCATTTCCTCAGAAGGAGTTTTGACCTCAAGTATTATTTTCCTTTAAAGCTGTGATGTTGTCTAGGGTGGTCTATCATACAAATGAAGGGTTTAGAGTTTCTGCTTTCCTCATTGGAAAGCAAGACATATATTCATCATTTTTTCTAAACCAAAGGGGATTGAACCTGTGCAATATCTTTAAAACACTCTTCTCGGGAGGGGGACGAGGGTGCTCCCACTTAGTGGACACAATGTTAGGGTGTATGGCAGGCCTCTTGGAGGCGGGACACACTTGTAAGACAGCCTTTCCCTAAAAAATGCAAACATTGTAACCTTATTATTCGTATACACAATTAACCTGAAACAATTAAAAAAAAAAAAAAAGAAAAAAGTACTCTTCTTATAACACATAGAAAAAAGGTACTTACAATGAAATATGATAATGGATGCAACGTGCTTTGCAGAGTTACTGAAATTTAGGCAGTGCTCAAAAAACTACATCTGTTATCAGAATAGAGAGCCTACATGTCATTGAGAATGTTTCTAATAATCAAATAATACAAATATTTACAATATGTATATACTTCATTGCCTTTATTAAGAATAATGATGAAAGAGCCACCTCTAGCTTCCAATATACTTTTTTGGACAAAAGGCCCATTCTCTAGGTAGACACAGCTCCATTGCCACGTGTCCGGCCGGGTTCCTTTGTCTCAGGACAGCCAGATCCTGGGAACTAGAATGCTCACTAATATTTGGGGTCCTTTATTACATTCAACTTTATTACGATTCTTGAGGAATGCATATTATTATAAGTGTACATAATATTATCTTTTAAAATATGGGTATGTTTATGGAATAAACAGGTACATGGTCCTTGTAGCTACACTACAGTTTCACTTGGAGACATTAGGACACGCCTACCAAAACAAACACAACCTTGGAAGACAAGAACAGGTAAGTAGAGAGATTGAGATTGAGTTTATAATTCATAAAAACATAATTACCATCATCAGTCATGTTTGGAAGCAAGAACAGAAGCGCCCACTCTCCGTGGGACTCTTTAAGGAGGTCCAATCACTGCTCCCTGCCTCCCCATTTGGGCTTCATCCAACTTGTTATACCAAACCATCATGTCTCACCACTCTCCACTATTTCCAGTTTCTGTTATTTGCATTCTTGTACTTCCAAATCAAAATAAAATAAAATACAATAACAATGCCATGTTTTAATTAAACATCACTTATTGACATAGTAATTTTGCTATTCCAATGAATGCAAGCATAAAAATATGACAAGTTAACACAAACTATTTTTTTTTAATTTTCTCCATACACATACATGCGTTTATTTGGCTTCCACTTTTTGCCTTCACAAAATTAAAAAGGCTTAAAATTTAATAACAATAGCAACGTTTAAGGACTAGAAACAAAAACCTTGTAAAGAACGAACAAAGAGAAATACATTCGGAAAAGAAATCAGATATTGCTGCAACGAAATATTGAGTAATAACAATAATAATGCAAAAAAAGTACATTCACTTTGTCAGATAAAAATATGTCTATCATAGAATGCTTTGACTCTGAGGTTCAGTATGGAGTCATCAGTTAACTTCTTCTTTTTCTTTTTTTTTCCAAAGTCACAAAAAATAGACAACTAATATTTATAAATAAAAAATAGAAGATAATTTCAAAAAAAAAGATCCCACAAACTATTTGAAGTCACAATTTTAGAAAATTGGTTCTGGATCAGGAGAATGAGAAAATGTATATAAAAAATGTATATGCAATTATTATTCTAATTTTGAAAATGAAACTACATCTTTTGTAATCTCTAAATTTTCCCTGTCAATACCTTTGGAGCAACAGTCATGACCGTATCCCTATCGTTCAGATGAAAATCACCTTGTACAGGGGTACAATCTTCTCTAGATCTGTATTTTATTCTTCCCAAGAAGCTAGCTCTTTTTCATGATATAAATCAATAAAATATTTGAAATCACAGATGTGGAATCTCCCTGTTCTTTTGTTAATCTCTTAAAACTAAAAGGTATAATAATAGATTCTTTACTTCTCATTTTTATTTTATCTCTTCTCATTATCTTTCCATTTGCTCTTAAAATACATATGTATATTCTCTGTGCTCATTGTAAATAAATGTATAAATTAAAGAAACCCAACTGGATTAAATCCAGTGCTCATATCTCTACAGTTTTTTTTTTTTTTTATTTTTTTAATTCTGCTGCTTTGGGAAAAGAAAAATACCAAAAAGCTCTATGTCTGCAGGGACAAATGTAGACTTCATCTTGAATTCATGTATGGGTGACATTTGCATGTTGATTTCTTTGGACCCTCATGGTTAAATTTCAAAGCACATCTTTCCTTTTATCTTCAGCTGAATGAGACATCAAAATAAGAGCCAGATAAAGGCGGAAGTCCTTTGTCTGAAACTGCCCAGGCCTGGCCAGCTGTGATGAAAACTGTCTGATGTCTCACAGGCTTTTTGTCTGGCCCAAGTTGGCAGTCACCTCTTTTATTTTAGGATGTTTTAAAGAAATGCTGCGTCCTGGAACACAATGTCCTGAGACACTACGGAAGGCCTGTTTATGGTGTTGTCTCGAGATATATGTTAGATTAAATTATTTATTACATGATAAACCACTGATTATAAAGTATCTATGCCCCATTTTTTAATTAAAATCATGTTAATTTCTAAAGTCAATCTAGTATTTGGTTGGCAGTACCACAATCTTAAAAGATTGGCTCCTTACAATAAAAGCCACTGATTACAAAGTATATATGCCCCATTTTTTATTAAAATCATGTTAACTTCTAAAGTCAATCAAGTGTTGGGTTGGCAGTACCACAGCCTCAAAAGATTGGCTCTTTACAAGATAAAGCTCACCTTTCATGTGTATTTAATTTTCTAATGTAGGTAATGATATCAAGTGTTTCGGCTTAGTTTGTTTATTTTTAACTATACAATCTATTGGGAAGAGCATCTACAATTAACATAATATTTGGTGCTGGAGATGAGGGTAAATCGGCTAATTAGGGTGCACTAAATTACACTTGCTCAGTTTTCGATAAGTAATAATGAATTGCTCTCAGCAGCAAATAAATTTAGGCAGCTCAATTTAAAAAATAAATTAGACAAGCTAGTGGTTTGGCACTAGGCTTTAAATCATTTCTATTTTCTTTTAATTCCTTTGTGTAAATATCTAGTTAGCTTATGTGGAGAATAAGTATGCAGGAATAAAAATACTCTACAGTTATCTGAGATTGTAGCATTATTTATGTTAACTTTAAAAAAGAGAAATAGCAATAATTATTTCAAAATATTTTGTTTTCCAAACTATTTGTAAGTATATAGACTCTAGTAAAGTCAAGAAGATTTGGCGATTATGCCTACTAAATCATGAACTATGTTTTTGGACCTAGCCATCTGAAGCTCTGTTGATGAAATGAGCAGAACTTCCAGGCTGCTCTCCTGTGTTTTTCTCATGCCTGAAATCCCGTCTGTTTAGTAGGACTACAAGGTCTGGCACTCTGCCTCCAATTCCACTTCCTGTCCCTTCAAGCTTGTCCAGACTTATGTGTATCATACACCTGTCAACCTGGTCCCTCCTTCATGCTTTCCAGACCCACGCATGCTTGTCCACCTCCATGCCTCTGCTCAGGATGTCCACCCTGCAGGGCTAACAGACTCTCTTTGTCTGTCACCATCCTCACTGTTCTTTGAGTCAACTCAATTGCCTGGTTTAAAACGATCCCCACAACCCCTCCTCCTTCTTCTTTCTCTTAGCATGGGTTTATGCACGGTTATTTTGTAGCAGTGATTTTATGTTGCCTTCTAGTCCAATGTTCCTGACTACATACTAAATGTCCTGACAATAAAGATTGTATTTATTCATATCTGAATCCACGATGTGCCTTGTCCAGTGCCTTGTAGATGTCAAAGGATATTAAACATAACAGCAAGAGACTTCAGTTGTACAATATATCAAAATTGTATAAGGAACTGGAGTTGTTCTCTTAAAGAGGATAGCACTCAATTAGACACACCATTATTACCATCATTCTGAAACTTTATAGGAAGTGAAATATATAGGGATGTGATCCCCATGAAAACTGGGACCTTGGTCTGTTTTTTCTCACTGCTCTGTCTATATAGCATACAGAACAGGGTTTGGAACCTAGTAGACACTCATACAAATTTCTCAAATGAAGAAATGAATGGAAAATACAATAATTTGGGTTTTTTCTATAAAATTTCAAGAAAATTATTGGAAACAGTGCATTTTACTGTGAGATACATTTTAAATCAACCTAGGAAAAAACAGTTCTTGCTGCTCGAATGTGAGAAACACAAATACTATTTCAATCAATGGTTGAACAGCCATGCTCTTCCTATGTTGAGTGTTTATTAATGCCTTAATGAAATGAATTAAATTAATCAAAATTATGGTATTGACTTTAGCCCAAAAAGCAAGGGTAACAATCTTCCTTTGCAATAGTGTCCTGCCAGGTGAGTAAAATTATTTTTAGGAACAGTAGATGATGTTTTGTTCATATCTGCAGTGACTCTGCCATGATATACAAATACATTTTTTACATAGGGCAAAACTTTTACCGAGGAATCCTGCATAAAGCATGAATGAGGTCTAGCAGATAATTGTTTCAAGGCAATCAAGAAAGCTTCTGGGTAATATATTCTTTTGTTTGACTCATTATTAAGGACACAGCATTTTTAAAAATGAGAACTATTGATAAATATTCAATCAAACATCTTATTTTAATAAAATATAATCTCCTGGTCTACATGTCCTACAAAAAGAGAAATAATAATGTACATTTTACTTTCTCATGCACCTTTGCTAAAGTCAGAAGTAGATAACATTTATATTTGATGAGTTAGTAGAGTGTCTATGAGGTCCGTGAAACGTATTTCCTCAAGTATCAACTTAGAATTCTGTCAGTATCGTGCCTTGGTACATATTCTTACACTTCTTTCAAGTCTTTGAATAGTTAATTCAAATTCATGTAAATTTAACTTAATATCTTGGCTTGCTTCCTTCTCTCCCCTAGCTGAAAATGTTATATATGGTATTTACCTTCTCATAATCACCCAAAGTCTGTGGTTTACACCAGGGTTCTCTCTTGGAATTATACATTCTATGGGTTTGGTTTAGTACATAATGACAGATATCCATCCTTATTTTGCCATGCGAAATATTTTCATGGCCCTAAAAATCCTCTGTGCACAGCCTGTTCTTCACCATTACTGCCCCAAACCCTGGCAGCCTCCAATCCTTTTACTACCTGTATAGTTTTGCCTGTTCATATCATGACTAATATCATTTAGTCTGAATTATCCTTAATGAAGCCTTGGCTTCTTTCATGTAATATGGTGCATTTAAGATTCCTCTATTAGCTCATTTCTTTGTAGTGCTGAATGATAGTAATAATATCTCATTGTGTGGGTGTACCACAGTCTATATATCTCATAAGGGCATCTTTTGTTGCTTCTAAAGTTTGGCAGTGATGAGTGGTGTTGTTACAAGTTTTCACAGGCAAAGTTTGCAGGAAAAACATTGTCAACTCCTTTGGGGAAAAGCCCAGGGTGTAAATGCTGGATCATATAGTGAAAGTATGTTTAGTAAGAAACTGCTGACTCTCTTCCAAAGTTAGTGCACCATTTTGCATTGCCATCAACATAAATAAGAGTTCATGTTCCTCCATGTCCTTGTCTACAGTTGACTTTGTCTGTGTTGTGGATGGTGGCCATTCTCACTGGTGAGTTGTGGAGTCATTTTTTTTTTTTTAATTTTTATTAAGTCATAATTGTGTACATTGATGCAATCATGGGGCACAATGTGCTGACTTCATATACAATCTGAAATATTTTCATTGAACTATTTAACATAGACTTCATGGCCTTTTAATCACTATATGAAGACATTTATAGTCTACATTTAGTAATTTTCACTTGTACCCTTGTAAGATGCACCGTAAGTGTGATCCCACCAATCACCCTCCCTCCACCTCCCATCCTTCACCCTCCCTCCCCTCACTTGGCCACCTCCCCATTTCCATTCGATACTATAATACCTTTACTAGGTATATATCCAGAAGACCAAAAATTACATCACAATAAAGATATCCGTACCAGAATGTTTATTGCAGCCCAATTCATAATTGCTAAGTCGTGGAAGAAGCCCAAGTGCCCATTGACCCACGGATGGATTAATAAATTGTGGTACATGTATACCATGGAATACTATGCAGCCTTAAAGAAAGATGGAGACTTTACCTCTTTCATGTTTACATGGATGGAGCTGGAACATTTTTGTAGTTTTGATTTGCATTTCTCTGATATATGGTGCAGAGCATATTTTCATGTGCTTCTTTGCCATCTGTGTATCTATTTTGGTGACTATTGGTTAAAATCTGTGGCCTATATTTTAATCAGGTTGTTTGTTTTCTTACTTTTGAGGTTTCAGAGTTCTTTGCATATTTTGGATAATGTCTTTTGGAAATAATTTCTCTATCTGTGACTTGCCTTCTAATCCTCTTTGACATTGTCTTTTGCAGAATAGAAGTTTTTAATTTTAACAAAGTCCAGCTTATCAATCATTTCTTTCATGGATTGTGCCTTTGGTGTTATATCTAAAAAGGTCATTGATATATCCAAGATCCAAGATCATTTAGGTTTCCTACTATATTAACATCTCAGAGTTTCACAATGTTATATTTTATATTTAGGTCTACGATTCATTTCAAAGTTTTTTTTTAAATTAATTGTTAAGAGTCTGGATCAGTCTTTCCATATTCAGCTTGGAGGAAGCCAAGGTGCAACTTTCTTCAATTGTCCCAAATCTGGGTTCATCTGACACCATGGCGCCTAAGTTCAACCCCAAAGAAATCAAAGTGGTGTACCTGAAATGCACTGGTGGTGCAGTCAGCCCTGGCCCCCCCAAATAAGTCCCCATAACAGTCAGGCCCAGAGTGAAGTGATACCTTCTGCCTCTGCCCTCATCATTAAAGCCCTCAAGGAACCATGGAGAGACAGAGAGTAACAGAGAAACATTAAACACAGCAGAAATATCACTTTTGATGAGATAGTCAACATTACCAGACAGACGCAGCACAGCTCTTTAGCCAGAGAACTCTCTGGAACCATGAACGAGATCCTGGGGATGGCCCAGATGGTGGGCTGCAGTGTTGATGACCTCCACCCTGGTGAAATCCATAGGTGACATCAACAGTGGTGCTGTGGAATTCCCAGCTAGTTGAAAAGTACAAGGGAAAACGTTTCAGGGAAGGATCATTGGACACCCCCCCAAAAGAATCTGGATCAGTGACACAACTGACCCTGATTCATTTTGAAAATAAAAATAATTTGCTAATCAATTGATTTCAACATATCGTTTACATATGTAGGATTATAGAATTTTATGACAATGAAGGAAATAAAGTGATATCTTGTCCTAGTTGACTTCTTATCTATTCTTTAATACTTTCCACTATTTTGCTGTGACCATTTTGCCCTCATCTGCAGGAGTTAACATTCGGCCCCAGGGAGACATTTTTTCTCTCTCTTTTTTTTTTTTTTTTTTTTTGAGACAGAGCCTCAAGCTGTCACCCTGGATAGAGGGCTGTGGCATCACAGCTCACAGCAACCTCCAATTCCTGGGCTCAAGCGAGTCTCTTGCCTCCGCCTCCCAAGTAGCTGGGACTACAGGCACCCGCCACAACGCCCGGCCATTTTTTGGTTGCAGCCGTCATTATTGTTTGGCGGGCCCGGGCTGGATTCAAACCTACCAACTCAGGCGTACGTGGCTGGCACTGTAGCCCGTTGAGCCACAGGCGCCGAGCTGAGACATTTTTTCTGACCTCATCCAGTGTTATCACTACTGCTGCTACTACAAGTTCTGCTGCTCCTGAGAAACCTCTCTTCATGCCTGTTATGTGCCAATTTCATGCATTGTCTTTAGTCAACAGCTCCAGAAAACATATAATTAAAGATGAAATATGACATTTAGACATGTCTGGGAGCTGGGATATAAACCTGAGCTAGTCTGTACTCAAAGTCTATGTTTTCTCTACTTCCCCTAGAGAAGTGGTTCTCAACCTTCCTAATGCTGTGATGTATTTTCAATGTTATAAAGGGGTCACGACCCACAGGTTGAGAACCGCTGCCCTAGAGAATTCTGCAGTAGTCTCTTGGATCACAAAGGAAGAGGGTAAGGAAAACAGTTGGCCAAAAAATAAATATTTACCAAACACCTGCAAATGTCAGACAGAAATGTAGTACTTTCGTGTAATACACATTTCAGCCTCAGTTTTCCCACGCATTTGTTACCTACTTCTGGTTTCTCCGTATGCCAACAATATATGCACTTTCTATACTGTCTCACACAGTTGTCAATTAGTGTTTATTTCTCACCTTTAACTCAGAAAACTCAGAGCTGAGTATCTCCACGTTGTATTGCCTCTTCATCTTTTTCATCTGTTTTTTCCCCTGACATTTAAGGTTAGCACAGGGTATTTAGATTAGGATTTGGATATGACAACGTGTTCGTAACACTTTAGTGTCTGGGTCTTAGGTCTATTGTGGTGGTGGTTGTTGCCACTTTAAATCAGTGTAATGAGGCGTCTGGATCATCCTCTAAAGAAAATGACCAGGATGAATGATGTCTTCAGGAATGGGGTTGATATTTCCACTTCCAGTCTTGGCAGAATCTCCTCTAGGTAGGAAAGGGGGAAAGGATTGGCGGTTGCTTCAGAGGGCAGTGACAAATCAGTGAGCACAGATAACAAAAGGGGACAGAATAAGGAATGTAAACTCTCATGGGAGCATTTTTGTTTTCCTTCACCTCTCCTTACTTTAGTAAAGGGAAGAAGAAATCTGTTAGGCAGTCTCTCCTTTCTTTAATAAAGGAAAGAAGAAATCTGTTGGGCAGTATCAACATCTCAATCTCTTCGCATCTCTTGTCATATTCATTCAGATGCAACAAAGTCTTAGGCATCATTTTGCAAAAGACGCAGGAGAGAAAAATACTTATACACTGAAAATACTTTTGGGCTTGAAATTTAAGATAAAGTGGAGTGGAGACTTACATAGTTCTTCAGTTGGTTTTGATTTGAATACTAAGGCCCCTCAAAGCTGTATTTTCTCTATAGTTAATTTTAGCATAGGGCAAAAAAGAAAAATGGGTCCAAGATTTCTTTATTTAACACTTTGGACTACTACAGAAAAGAGCCAGGAAAAAACTGATGGGAGCTAGCACGATGCCATCTCTGCCTCTGTCTCTATTTCTGTCTCCAGCTCCATCACCTGCTGTGAATATGGTCACTGAATTTGATGGTAAGAAGATGTCAGAATCCTGGAATAAATAGAGTTAGGATCTCCAGACCAAGAAAATACTCCAGAACCCTGGAAGAAATAGAGTTAATATCTACACCACAAGAATTATTTCTCATTATCCTTCGTATGCTGGAAGCCTAATTTCTCTAGATAAAGTACATCAATTCTCCATTTTATTTTTCGTGTATAAACACACTCAACATTTTGAATAGAAAGAGACTGATTTTGAAATGCTCTCATGAAAACTTACCTTTTTTTCTTACCCTTTGTAACCAAATAATGTACATGGATAAAAAAGATGTGACAGGAGGAATTAGAAAAGTTAAAAATCCTTTGTACTTGGTAGTATTTCTCCTTTGTTTTTGTCAAAGTTTTGTTTTGCTAAGCGAAAACATGGCCATTCCACCCTATTGAGAACCACGGGAATATTTACAAGTCAGGACATGTCTTGAAGAATAGCCAGCCAACTTCAGAAGCATGCAAAGTGGAAAGGTATTTCATGGTGGAAAAGGGCAATAACAGGGGTGCAGATACCTCATGGGTCCTCAGGAAAAGACGGGCAGTGCGGACAGTGAGTTCTCCCTGGTTCTATCTCCAGGGCCTTATACACACTCTTGATTCAGGTATGGGATTTCTTTTATTTCATCCTACTATATTTATACCAAAGCTTAATGTTTTTAAAAAATAGCTTTTCTTTTCTTTCTTTCTTTCTTTCTTTCTTTCTTTCTTTCTTTCTTTCTTTCTTTCTTTCTTTCTTTCTTTCTTTCTTTTTTTACATTTATACTCATGGTTAAGAGCAGAAACTTTTTGAATTAGCCTGCCTGTCTTCAATATCAACCTCATTTAACTACCTGTATCAATTTGGGCAAACTGCTTCAACTTAAATTCTCTCTGCCTCAGTCTCCTCATTACTGAGATGGGAATAATCATAACTGTTTTGTAAAATTTTATAAGGACTAAGTGATTCAATGTTTCTGAGCACCACACGCAGCACTTGTCCCACAGGAATTTTTCCGTAACTGCTATCATCATCATGATTGTTACTACTTGTGTCAGTCATCAAATAGACAAGAAGGCATCCACGTGCAAGGCTTTGATGGGGTGGATTGGTCTTTGGCTTGCCTTTTGTTTACTGAGCAAAACTTCCACTCAGATATGCAGGGGAAGAACCAGGTGGTGTGTGTAAACCCGAGCACCTGCTAACGAACCATGGCGGTCCACCTTGGGCTCTGTCTCCTCTTGAGCTTTGTTAGTGGGTCTACACTACCAGGGAGGCAGCCTTTCAACTCTATCTCATGTCTCTGATGCTGATGGTTTGGGGACTTTCAGTAGCTCGAACACACAGGATGGAGGGGGCAAGGAAGGAAGGGAGAAGAGCATCACCCGCACCAGTTCCTGGTGAGAACCCGATGCTGCTTCTCTGCCTGAGCCTGGGGGACATGGATCAGTTTTTGCATCTTTCTGACATCTCTCCTGCTGTCAGGGCTGCTCTGAGTCATGAGGTGGCATACACTCAGAGCACCGATTGGTTAATACACTCTGCTCTGTCTGACTTCCAATTATTGAAAATTCCTTCCAGATTCAGGCCTTAGGTTGTCTGTCAATCTTAGTTTTTAAGGTCATAAATTTCCATCTTTTCTGCCTTTATATAATTCTTTGAGTGGGAGTTTGGGAGAGGCTTTGTCCAGGATCTCTAGACAGAGGCCGTTTTAAACCAGAAACTTTGTTCACCTAATTGTCAAGTTTATTTGGCTCTTGTTTTTATTCAACCTAAAAATCTGGATGTGGACATTATCCAGGAATAACTTGTCCTTAAGTAAATAGAGTATGTTATTGAATAAGAAGCACTCGAATTTTTAAACTATGAATTCTAAGGTTTCCAGAAAACAGGTTACCCACTCATGGAGTTTTCTTTGGGCGGTAAGAGACTTGTGACCCCCAAATGAAAAAACAAACTCTAAGATGTCAATGGTTTAGTTGGGTTTTATTTTTGTTTAAGAATTTTGAATATTGTAGGCATAAGGCTGTTGTAGCACAAGTAATATTAAATATTTTCATGTCTCTAAGTTATGTTTTTTCTTCTTTCCTCTTTTTAAGAAGTAAGGGTTGATTCAAATAAGAAATGGGAAAATGTACCTTCCTGGCTAAAAATTAAAATTATAAAATGGATATTTCACATTAGTGCAGTTTTTAGTTTCTAAATCTGTCACTTACTGATCAGGTGATCATTTTCATGTGTGGCTGGCTGTTTTTTATTGAAAAAGTAGCATTTTATGAAATTGTGATTTTTTTTCGGATTATTATTTGACAAGTTTGAAGTGTTGTTGTTCTGACACTGTACTTAACAAATTATCCAGGAAGAGGTAACTTTGTAGGGTAATAAATTTGTAAAAAATGTTCAGAAGTTGCTTAACCACAAAGCAAGTTGTGTCAACATTAATTGTAACACTGTCACATGAGTGAATCATATTGTAGAGAGGCCTGCCTATTGTACTGATTATTTCATAGTTCAGGTTTACCAGTATTTCTTAAGTTGCAACTTGATAAACCTGAGAAAAAAGACTTTTTGAGAGATATACATGTATTTGTTATTTTTGATTCTAAGAAATTTGCCTATTTTCATGTAAACAAACAAATGCTGGGAATTGATGAATCCAACCTACTACAGAAAGCAATGTAGGTGTATTTAAGCCAAATCCATCACCTATGGATTAGTAGAATACAATAGCATCACCACCAATAAAAACGCAACTACCACCATTGAAACTAGACTGATAGCAAAATTAATTCAAACTTTCTATGACTTGGCTCGACTTTAGAAAGACTGTCTACATCCGTGTAAGTGGATTGAACTTGATCTCCAAAATGGAACTGGAAAGAATCTAAAACATTTGTTTATGGAAATCTATGTTCGCTGGTGATTAAAATGACATAAGTAGCTTTGGGCTTTTGAAAAGTCTTCTAATATATTTATTCATTTTATTAATATTTTCTGTGAGTGTTATACTCATTAGACTTAATTGTACGAGTATCTGTGGTCTGACTCTGATTAAGTGGGGTTAATTTGCTAACTTGCCTCCCTGCATCTACGGACAAATTGTTCATCCATCTTTGTGAACCTTTATAATTCCTGTTTTTCTCAAATACGAGTTCATCTTCATCTCTTTCTCTTGTAATGATTACATTTAAAGTTTGTTTCTGATATGAACTTTCACTCTATTAATTACCTTTCCTACATTTCTACTTTATTTCCTTCTATGATTCATTATGTCTCCTGGGAATTATCCTTAGTTCCACAAGAAATAGCATAGCTTTGGAAGTTTTCTAAATCATATTTTGCCAGGAATTTTTTTTTTTTTTTACACAGTGGTCATATTCTCTGAAGCAAAAAAAAAAAAAAAAAAGTTAAATTTACATAGTTTGGCAACCATAAGTACTTTTCTGGGAACAATAAGAAAGACATTTGAAATTGGAATGTGTTCAGAAATCTGTACTATGTAGTCACCATAATTATAGGGTTTGGTCAAAGAGACCAACCGACCAATAGTTCTCAGTAAATGTGTAAAACCGTCATATTATTTCCATTGGTTACCACCTAGAATCTGGTGACTGAGCCTTATAACTCCTAGAAGAACTAATTTTTTAATAAATGGATTTAATCTTAGAACAAAAGGTAGAAATTTTTATGAATAACTATGTAATTATAGAAATGCTTCAACTTTTTGTCTTTCCTTTAAAAAACATTCTTTTCATCAAATACTTCTTGAGCACTTCCCCTGTTCTATGCAATTTGCTAGGTGCTGAAGATTTGGTGATGTATAAAAAAAGTAAAGCGCGTTTCATCCCTTTCCTAAGAAGGTACTAACTTCCTCTGTGTTGTTAAAATTCTGGTTCTAAATTTCTTTTTTGGAAAAAATGTAGGAAAAATGATTTCTGAACTCTATACTCACCATAAAATTATAAGTCTAAGAATATATATTAGATGATTTATTGGAAGTGGGAAAGCTAAATTGTAGAAGGCGATTATGTTGGAACTTAGTGATTAACATCAGAAATAATACATAAGTTTCAGAATATATGTAATTCTGACAAATATAAAATTGTAACAGAAATCGAAACACATAACATGTCAATAATTTGATGAAACAGAGGGAGATGCTGAGTCAGATGTCATTTGGATAATAAACCAGGCTGGTCATAACTTATCTCTACATCTGTTTTCTCTAGAAATAACAATCACCCCCCATTCTATTGGTGTTTATAAAGATGACTTAAAATCAAATAAGACTGATGACATTTGCAACAGTTTCCTTTTTTCTTCCTCCTTTACCTTCCTATTTTTTAATTCAATTCCCAAACAATTATTTTTCATCAACACTATTCTTCTAATAATTGTTATTCAAATAGAAAACAAATCAGATGATTGCTGCATTGAAATATTAAGCAGTAATAACAATGCAAAGAAATTAACATCACATTGTACATTATTATTGTTATTGCTCAATATTTCATTACAGCAATCATCTGGTTTCTTTTCTGAATGTATTCATCTTCATTCATTCCTTACGAAGTTTTTGTTTCTAGTCCTTATCATAGACATAGTTAGTGTTATTAAATTTTAAGTCTCTTTAATTTGGCGAAAGCAAAAAGTAGAAACCAAATAAACACATGTATATGTATAGAGAAAATAAAAAAAATTAAAATGCAATTTTCTCTTTTGATGAAGGAAAATAGTGTTAATTCCGATGTGAACCTTAACATCCCAGAGGTATTATACTACAGAAAAGCAATATTAGTCAGATTAATTAGTGGGATGATTTTCTGTGGGTCTCTCACTTTTTTTCATTTGTATTAGAGGGATGGGGATGGCTCCATGTGATATAAATTAACCTTTTCTCTCCATGCCTTGTCATGAGGACCAAACTTTAAGTAAGCAAAGTATGTTATAATAAAATAAACAATGACTTAATTCATTAGTGAGGGGGTCTTTTCTAGTCCTATGCCAATATATGGTCAGAACATAATGCATCACCCGCTTTATCCCATAGCAATAAAATCAAGCCTTTGAAACTTAGAAAGATGGCATGAGAGAGTGTTTGTCTGTTATCATATTTTATCACCAACCTTCTAATCTCTATTAGAGTTGTTGACATGAGGACCACATTTAACTGGATGTACAAATTATCAATGGATCTCATTGACCTTTGTGATTTTAATCTGCCTTCTGTCAAGCATAAATCACATTTCTTAATTAGGAACCAAATTGGGCAATTGAAGTTTAACTTTCTTTCTATCTGTCTTTTGCCCTCTAAAATAAAAATGGTCATGGAAATATAAGGCTTGGATATTTGAGAAGCTATAGTTTAAGGTCTTGAATTAGTAAAAAAAAAAAAAAACAACAATAAATTCCTTCCTACTTTTCTAATTTTAAACTCTCTTAAAATAGAAACAAGATAATCAAAGATAAAATTCAATAAGGTTTAGCTTTAATTTTCCAGAAATTAATTTTATTATGATTCATTTTATAAATACCTGCCATATCAGGTGTTTTAAATTTAGGTTAAATACAGTTTTGTATTTTCCCACATAATCTGTTCCAAATAACTCCAATGTATAGGTCCATGTGGCTGATTGCTTTTCTTGATCCCCTTTCAGATTTTCAGTGTTTACAATTAATCACATGTTGGGGATTGTTACTTATTTTTTCTATGTTTTTGCTTTCAGGGCCCCGTTCTTAGATGTCTCAGCCAAGAACTGCATCATATTGACACCAACTTAACTCATGACTACAGGCTGATTTCCCAACCCATTAGTGCCCTCCACAAGTCAAGTGTTAGACTGCTGGAAAGGAAGAAGTAGAGCTTTGGTTTACATATGTTGACGTGAACAACTCAGTTGCAGCCGTTATGAGAGTAACGGCTCAGCTCATGATGAGTGAATAGGTCATCCAAAGAGCAATGGAAAACACAGAAATGGACTTTCTCTGGGAGCAGGGTAGCAAGGTGCTGACAGCTTAATGAACGACTTGTCTGCTATGACAGTGGGACACCTTACAATGCCAAGAGCAAATATTTGAAAGCATATGCAACACAGGAAATGTATGTATGTTCTATATATAGGACACTTAGAATCCCTGTATCACTAACAGATGGGCAGAGTTTGAGAAATCTTATTTTATAATGTGCAACATCACTCCTGTCAGATACACTTTGAGATTTGGTGATTAATGGGGCATGACACTCGGAGTAAGAAGGGAATTCCATGGTGTGGGTACCAAGGGATTGGAGGCTTTAGGGATAGATGAGCTCAGCAGAGAACATTGCCCATATTCTTTACAGGTATAACTCTTACTTCACGTATAATGTAACAATAAACAGCTCCAGGCACCATACCGGATGGAATAGGAAAGTAGATAATTTTGTGAAATGCTTTTGGGTAAAATCAACTAGTGAAACCATGGTGAAGAACCATGTGATCCAATGAAGGAGTTTACTTTTTCTCTCTGAACTCAGAGGTCACTGCATCAATGTTTGAAGGGCAATACAACGGGCTACTTTAGAGAAAATTATATTATTTATAGGTGAACTCACTTTGCAGTTCTGACTCAATAATTTCAATGAAATTGTCTTGGATGACTGACAGATGGTTCTCAAATAGATTCTGATCCTCTAACCCCCTCTTGCATGCTTTTGAAAATACATTTGTTTCATCACAATAAATAAGAATGGAGACAAAGAATTAGACTCACCAGTGATTACAGACTAATGGTCCTTTTACAGTCTCATGGGTTAAAATTGTATGCACTGTAGTCTAGATGCTGAGATATTTCTTATTAAAGAAGTAAAGAAGGGGATGGCAACCTGTAGGTATGTAAAGCCCCAGGATATCTGTACTATGGAAATTTCACTAAGGCCAACTCTTAAACCAGATTATAACATGGAGAAGCCTCTCTTCTTCCCCACGCACCCTCCACTTTTACTGGAAAATGACTCAGTTCCAGGCGCTTTGCTGCATGCTCTAGTTAAAGGCATGCTGCCTTCAGAAATGCCATGTCAAAACCCTAAAAGTAGAAGTCTACAGAATGCTGTTCTTAGTTTTCCATTCATTCTCTGGCAACTGTCCCAACAACGTGGGCTTTTCAGAGATTTGCTGTAGAGGCATTTCTTCCACCCACACAATTGTGTAGAATTAAAGAAGTGTCCCAGCCAGTAACAGCTCACAAGAAGCTGGCCGAGCATAGGTTTCCCACAGCTGTTGGGTATGTTTTTGCTGCACAGTTGGGTCTCAACATCTGGTGAAAACTACTTGACTGAGACAAGAGAAAGAGATCTATCTGGCTTTCAAATCATCAGGGCACCATCACTTGGCCTCATACATTGATTCAATTAGACAAAGGATCTCAACACCTTTAAAACACACTATGATAAGTTCTAAAGTAGTAAGTTCTCTTGTCCAGGCTAAATGTGCTCCTAAATGTTTATATTTTAGTCAATTTTTCAAAAGATGCCTTCAGTAAAATTTTAAAAACTCAGCAGATATTTATACATAAAAGGAATTTTATGTGAAAATCTTGGTCCTGCCTTTTCACTGTGCTCTTTTTTGTTGTTGTTGTTGTTGGGGATTCATTGAGGATACAAGAAACCAGGTTACACTGATTGCATTTGTTGGGTAAAGTCCCTCTTACAATTGTGTTTTGCCCCCAAAAGGTGTGGCACACACCGAGACCCCACCCCCCTCGCTCCTTCCCTCTCTCTGCTCTTCCTTTCCCCACTGGGATCTTTAACTTTCTGCAAGAAACAGGTCGGCCATAGCACTACCTCGGAGATCCCATACTGGTGCCATCCCTGACTCCACCCCTCATCCCTAGTGTTGTACCGTCCATCACCAACTGCCATCCCTGACCCCTCACCCCATCCCTGCTGGTGTACTGTCTATCACCAACTGCTTATGAATATTGACCTTCAGGCACGTCTCTTCTTTTCCATTTCCTTTGCTTTTATTCCAGGCGAAGTCCTCATAAAAAGTGACTTCACCAATTTTCCTTTTGTTAAAATTTCAGATTAATATGAGGGTACAAATGATGAGGATACATTGTTTGTGTTTCTAAGGTAAAGTTCAAGTTGTAGTTGAGCCCCTCATCCAGGAGGCGAACTGCACACCCTTACATCGTGCACCTTAGGTGAGAGGTCACCAATCCGCCCCCTCCTCCCTTGCTCCCCTCTTTCTCCCTCCCACTCCCTCCCTGCCCTTCACTTGAATATACTTGTATTTTTCTCTCATATGGGCGTGTCATTGTTTTTCTTTTGGTTTCACATTAGTTTTTCGACATTGTATACTTGCAAATAATCAGTGTTACATGTGGCATCTTTAAGCGTTCTCAAAAGCCATAGTTAAAGGACGACGTGTAAAAGTCTATTTTTTTTTTGTTGTTGTTGTTGAATGAACATTTCAGTCCTATATCTGCGTGTGTAAATACTATGGCAAGTGATAATTTGGGAGGATGTATCTAACCTGATGGAAGAATTAGTTGGTTCTCAAAATACAGCAACAGCTTAGATCTGGAAGAGAGGTAATATTAGAGACAGCGTCCCATGTAATAACAGTGGTCAATTATGGTCTATTTTTGGGCCTTTCTTGGTTCAAGCCTGACTAAAAAAATTAAAAATACATGAACACAGTCAAATGACAAGTAACATATTTTATAACATCTATGACAGGAAAAGAGCTAATTTTCTGAGTATTAGAAAACCTCATACAAATCAATTAAAAAAAGAAAAAGGAACCATACAGTAGAAATATTGTCAAGGGGCAAGGAGAGAATTTAAATATGAAAGTTTTCAGAAATTAAAACTATAAAACTCTATTTACATATTAGTTAGTGTTGTAAGAATCAGAAAATGTAGTAGTAAAGCTAATGTGAAGAACTACGCTCACATATTCAAGTATGTATAAAGTATAATGTGTCAAAAGTTATAAAATTTTAAGTAAGACATAATTTTTTTCCATTTCCCTCCAACATTGTACACAGTTATTTTATGATTCATTCAATTACTAAACATATGTTGGATACAAATTCCAAACAAGGCAGTGCCTGTGATAAGGTAAAAATTTGCATTTGCATTAAAGTTTCCTTAATTTGAGCTGTATAGTATAGTACAATTAACTACAGATATTCTAGTTTAGATTATTGTTTATATAATTTCACAAATAAATATAACAAACATTGAATTGGAGACTAAGGAAAATTGGTTAAAAACCAACATGTATATTTAATATTATATTTATATGGTGTGCATGTTTATAGTTTTCATTTTTTTTTTTTTTGAGACAGAGCCTCAAGCTGTCACCCTGGATAGAGTGCTGTGGCATCACAGCTCACAGCAACCTCCAATTCCTGGGCTCAAGTGAGTCTCTTACCTCCACCTCCCAAATAGATGGGAATACAGGTGTCCGCCACAACGCCCGGCCATTTTTTGGTTGCAGCTGTTATTGTTGTTTGCGGGCCTCGGCTGGATTCGAACCCACCAGCTCAGGTGTACATGACTGGCACCTTAGCCTGTTGAGCCACAGGCGATGAGCCTTCTTTTTTTTTTTTTTTTTTTAAGGCACAGTCTCACTATGTCGCCCTCAGTAGAGTGCTGTGGTGTCACAGCTTGTGTACAGCAGCCTCAAACTCTTGGGTTTAAGTGATTCTCTTGCCTCAGCCTCCCAAGTAGCAGGGACCACAGGTGCCCACCACAATGCCCGGCTATTTTTGGTTGCAGCTGTCATTGTTTAGCAGGCCCAGGCTAGACTTGAACTTGCCACCCTTGGTGTATCTGGCTGGCGCCCTTACTCACTGAGCTACTGGCGTGGAGCCTATTTATAGTTTTTTTATTAAAAGATATAAACTGTCAGTTGGAAAAAGAATTCTTGTTTTAAGCAAGTAATGACCTAAAACATTAGACAAAAATAGTGTATTTAGAGAGTACCCATACTGGGTAAAACTCTAACAATGATGGAGAAAATGAGCGTCCTTTGTTCTTTCATTTTTCCTTTGGACTTAGGGCAAGAGATCTGATGACCTTTGTCACTTAGAGCTACATATATTAACAGATATTATAAATTAACATAGGTTTTCCACCCCGGTTCATTCAGCTATGTTATTTGCTATTTCTAAGTACTACATATTACTGTTATCAATATTATTGTCCCTAGGAAGGATTAATATTTAGAGGAAGGAGTGTAGAGTGCTTTAATGAAGTAAATACTGCTCAATTCTTTCTGTCCTTCAGTGCCTCATTCAAAATAACTATAGATCCTCAGTATTCTTAAATCCACTTAAATATACTGCCATGCTGCTCTTGGGCCCAGGCCATTCTTTTTTGCTCTACAGGGGATAATCTAAAAAATCTGAAGAGAGTGTTAAATCCAAGAGATGATAGAAACATAATTCACTGGCAGGTCACAATAATACAAATAGAAATAAGTAGCAAATATAGAGTGCTTTTGAAAATATAAAGTACTATATTCATGTATTATATATTATTATTAATTTGTTTAAGTAATCTTTATTGAATACTAGGTGATAAGGATAAATATGATGCTTCATAGAGGAAATTTAGGGAAAAGAACAAGATATAAACTATACTAATTTGGTAGAGAAGATAACCAGGTGGGTGCAAAGGAATCAAGGACGGTTTCTTAGTGGAAATAACTTTTGGGCTAAGAATTTAAACATCCGTATGAGTTTGTTATATAAACACAGCAGGGGGCATTCTAGGGAGGGACAGTTACATGCACAGAGGCTTGAAGGAGCCTGGCTTGCTACAGAGCAGTAGGCCATTCCCTACGGCTAACATGTAGGCTGGCAGGGCTCATAACCGAAAGGGGCTTGAATGACAAGCACGGGCATGGGAAAGTGGGACATATTTTGATAAAGAACACTCAGTTTATAGAATAGATGTGCACGGAAACTTGTGTACAAGAATGTATATGTAGTATTGCTCATGGGTGCAAAACACTCAGAAACCACTTGATTAGCAGTAGTAGAGGATCTGTAAATAAATAAAGGTAAATCTATTAAATGGAATAATACATTACGGAGTGGCCTCTGTCAAAAAGAACGAGGAGGACCTGTACATACCAAGATGGACTGACTTCGAAGACAAAGTAAAAAATGCAAAAACACAGAAAAGTGTATATAGAATCCAAGTTGTGTTATAAAAGTGATACTGGAATTTCAAGTTCTTGGTCTCGGTGATTTGAAGAATAAATCTGCGGACCACAGATCAGTGGTAAAACAGAATTTATTTACAGAAAAGAATTCAAAAAACACTAAAGCTCCTGGTAGAGAGAGAGAACTCAAGTGGGGAGAGAAAAGCTCTCTCCGTGTCTCTCCCGGTCTTTCCCGGTCTCTGCGTTTAGGCTTTTAGTCTTGGGGTATATATAGATGTATGGGTTCCTTGGCCAGGAAATTAATGAACACAGACCCTTCCTCCGGGGCAAGGTGAATGAATGTATCAGTGAATGAACACAGTTACTTCCGCTGGGGCAAGGTGAATGGATGTATCAATGAATGAACACAGTCCATTCATGGAATTGAGGCCTAGGAAATTCACATGAAATTGACCTAGGCATCGGAAATGGAGGTTCCGTCTTTAGTCCTAAGTGTAAACTGAAGGAGACACCAAGGTGCCGGTGTCTCCTCGGCAGTTGTCCGGACTTTTTGGCTATTGGAGCCTCCGGTGGGGGGTTGGAGGTCCCCCTCCTTGGCTATTATCCAGCCCGCTGGTTCCTCAGCCGCGCTGCCGCCGCACCTACACCGCCAAGGTGGAGGCGGCAGTCCTGGAGCTGGCCGGGGCGCCAAATGTCCTGCATCAAAAGGAAATAAGACCAATTTTTGTATATGTTCATGTTGTCTATGAATGTTTACACAATAACTTGGCAATCGTGATTGTTATCCGGGTTGTGTTAGGAGGAGTCTAGAAGCCATTGGTAGGAAGAAAATGTTTCACTAAAAAATTTATTTTAATTACATGTTACAATTTCACAAGTTATTAATCTTTCAAAAACTGAAATGTACAAATGTAATGTATGCACATGTTTATGTATTTTATATATCACGTAGCATATATTTGTCATATGTTATTTTACACAATAAATACAGTACGCACAAAATCAAAACTCTCAGCCTTTTTATGGTGCCTTTTGGAGATATAACAAAATGTTTTGAGTTCATGGTGGAAAGAATGTAACACAGAAGAAAGAGAAGCAGGTGCCTGAGGAAAGACCTTTCAGTTTTAATTGCTCCTGACAAAGCAGTATGCAGGGACCAGAAACTTACAGTCATTTGGTGGTTAAGACAGCAAGTGATAACCAGATAAGTTTATGAGTGTGGTAGCTCTATTTATGAGTATGATAGTTCTACTTAAGCATTCTTAGAAACCCTCGCAGGAGAAAAGCTTTGTAGAAATCTCTTTGTATCTTGCAGTTGGTAATTGAATCTTGCAGTTAAGCTTGATGAGGACTGAAATTATTATTGCTTACATTTCACGCATGCACGCCTCATTTTGTGGACATTGCTGGAAACAGATTTCCTCCTAAAAGCAAGAGGGGTGGGCACACTAAATTGAGGCCTGCTGCACAAAGCCCATCCCAGAATTTGGAGGGAATAGGGTGAATGTGTTGTAGATAATAAGACACACATTGTGATCCAGTGTATCTGACCTTACAGCGGCTACCACTGTGAGTTGGAAGCCCAGTGCACCCTTTGGTTCTTTTAAATTTTCTTTCATGGTTTCCTTACTTGCCTTTGTATAATGTCTTCCACCAGGCTCAGTGTTTGCCCTACCCAGGCACCTTGTCACCCTTTCTAAACACAGCACTGTTCCCTGGGAACGCCCATTCCATCAACCACAATTGCTCTGTGTCTTTAAGCTTTTTTTTTTTCTTTTATACAGAGTCTCACTTTGTCAACCTCTGTAGAGTTTGATAGCATCATAACTCACAGCAAACTCCAACTCTTGGGCTCAAGCGATTCTCTTGCCTCAGCCTCCCAAGTAGTTGGGACTACAGACACCCCCACAATGCCCAGCTATTTTTAAAACAGGGTATCACTCTGGCTCAGGCTGGTCTCAAACCTGTGAGCTCAGGCAGTGCACCGCCTCTGCCTCCCAGAGTGCTAAGAGGACAGGCCTGAGCCACTGCCCCCAGCTGTATCTTTAAGCTTTTGAAGATACGGTACTAGACGTCTCCTTTAGGTTTTGTTTTTAATTTCCAGGTGCACGCCATCAGGTTACACTAGTTTGTTTGTCAGGGAAGTCCAGTTACAGTCGGATCCTTCCCCGAGGAAGTGTGCCATCCCCTGTCCGTTACACCCGTTAGGTGCAAACCTACTGAGTCCCCTCTCTCTTCTTGAATTTATTGTATTTTTCTCTTACATGTGCCTGTAATTGGTAACCTACTACTTTCAACTTAATACTGAGTAAATGGGATGCTTTATTTCCATTCTCGAGATACTTTCCTTAGGAGAATGTTCTCCGAATCCTTCCAGGTTAATACAAAAGATACAACGTCTTTTCTTTTTTGTGGCTGAAGTGTTCCACGGTGTCCGTAGACCACAGTTTGTTCACCCGCTCCTGGGTTGATGGGCACTTGGGTCGTTCCCACGTCTTCGCAGCGGTGAATTGAGCCGCAGTGAACTTCAAGTGCAAAGGCCCCGCCTGACATCGTCGTGTCCTACACGGAGGTTGCTCGTCCTTTCAAGCCTCATGCACCTGGGATGACACTGCCCTTTGTCTCCCTGGGTATCTTGCTGTTTGCTCCTTGACTTCTTCCTTTTCCTGCCGACTACCCACACGCGAACTGCACCTGAGCCCCTTCTCCTTCATCTGGGAAGAACAGGGTTCCCCGCTGCAACCTCAGACCTCGCTCAGATAATCCTCAGCAAGGATTACCCACCTGTGCTTTGCATTCATTTCCTTCTGAATTAGACAAAACCTCAGAAGCCCATTTCCATGCATAGTGCGTCTCATTCCTGCACAGCTATTCTTGTCCCTTGGCACTTTTGCCTCTCTTAGTTTAAAAACGAAAACAAAACGACAACAGCGACAAAAACAAAACAGCCCAGCGGCAACCCACTGGTCTCCTCAACACTGTAAACCTTTCAGTCCCTGATCCAGCTAAACATCCAGGATCACCACTGGATTCCTCTGTTTCTTTATCCAAACCAACAATTATTTATTCATAAACCAGTGCTTTTTGAATTATAAAGTGCATACGATTTAACTGGAGATATTGCCTGAAAACAGCTTCTAATTCACTATACCGAAGTGTGAGCAGAGTTTTGGCATCTTGAATGCTCTCTGCTGTCTCCTCTGCTGCTGTTATTCGAAATAGGAGCCTTGAAGTGGCAAAAAAAGAAGAAAAGAAGAAAAGAGAGAGAGAGAGAGAAAAAAAGGAGAGGTACTTTCAAAATGTTTTGTAATATTTCAAGATCAAATTTGAAAAGAACAGCATGTACATACTATAATTAGCATAAGTTTATTGGTCCCCAGCGAGGCACTGTAATATTACAGTCATCTTTACCCTTAATAGTATAGAGAAGGAAGGTGAGGTTAAACAATGTTAAATAACTTGCCGGTGCAATGACAGAAAAAGAAAAGAACAAAATATTTATATAACCATTGTTACAGTCATAAGAATCCATGCCTCTTAAAACATTTCAAATTTATACTCCAGTTCTTCTTTTATTTGTTATTTACTGTCCTGTCTGATATGATCTTCCTTCAAAAGCATAACTTGGCTTTGGAAAGTTATTCTTTTATCTCTAGAAAGAACAAATTGTTTTCACTTTCTCTAAACAAGGGGGACAAAGCATTTAATTAGACAATATGCTGATGAATTAAAATACAATTAGGTTCTGATGTCACACTGACTAAGTTTGAGTCCTCATGTTTGACCAAATTACTTAGCCTCTCAGCACCTCAAAGTTTCTGTACGAGTTAGGGCAATAATAAAACCCTCTCATCTCTTATGATAAAATGAGCTAAAACTTCCAAAATTGTCATAAGATTAATGTATGGCAAGCGATTAATGCATGTGTGCAGATATTACTATCCCCATTATTATTTTTTTATTAAGGCTTTTAAAAAATTCAGCTTCTGGGGTGACAACTGTGATTAATGAAAATTAAGATTCAACCAAATGATCCGTCAGTTCAGTTTGTTAGTTTTGTCCACAGACTGAATCTAAAGAAATCCCTTGATGCTTGAAATTCAACAGACCAATTTCTCCCCTACATCTAATCCTCTCCAAGAAGATAGAGCAGTTAATGAATTAGCTTGATTTGTCTCCTTAAGCTTCACTGTCATCAGCAAATTACCCCAAGAATATTATAAATGGACATTACAAATTGGACATCACGTCCTTAAATTACTTCCTTCCTCCCTCTATTCTCCTATTTCAAAACCTTGCAAATCAACTACTAATCAACTTAGCTCTCTGCCAGACAAAATTTAATCAGTCATTTCTTATTTAGAATTGTGTACAAATGCTCTGTAGTGGGAATTGAAACTTTGTTTGCTAACATTAGCTAATGAGTTCAACTGTAACAATTATTTTTTTAAAAAAACCTTATCATGTTACTGTCAGAGGATTATGATAGGATTAGAATCACTGATATTTTGAATCTGTGTGATTCTTGATTTCATTTGTGAATTGCCTGAATGGAAACAATGGACAAACTCCCATTTCTTTTTCTGGCTAACTGTCAAAGAAGATTTTTATATGCAAAAAGAAAGACATTTTTAACACCCATGAAGGTAAAGGTTCTAATGATTCCATTAGAAATAGTGAAAGGTAATTTCTTTATACTGACACTTGGAAACATTTACACTTTTTGGCCAAGGCCAGGTTTGAACCCGCCACCTCCGATATATGGGGTCGGCACCCTACTCACTGAGCCACAGGTGCCACCCGGCACTTGGAAACATTTAATAGGTTCAAATGTTCTCTTGAAAAATTATGTATTTATAAAGCTGTGATTGACTTTGAATTTAATGAAATAACAATTTTTTTCTTACATTGAGTGAGCTTCAGAGAATTAATCATTTTGTTCAACGTCACAGAGGGGCAGTTAGAACAGCAACAGTACATGAGTGTTTCATTATAGTATCATTGCTTCTGAAAGCATGACAGCATTTAATTGGACTTCAATTTTAGCTATCATTCACAATTTAGGATAAAATCAGCATAGCAAAGGAATGCATACTTACTGTTGTCATTTGATTTTAATGAAAATGGGGTTTGCATTATTGTTTTGGCAGGATATATTTGTTTATAGCTTCCTTAGTTCACTTAAGGCTGCCTATACAAATACCTGCACAAGAAATAGATACACATGGCTGTTACCGCCCTACCATGGCCTATGTTGTCCTTTGGTGCAGATTCCAAATGTTTTCACCTATGTAACTTTCCTCTACTTGAACACTATTGAAAGTAGAAGCAAAATCTAGTTAAATATGGAAAGAAGAAAACATGCATAGGTCCTACTCTCTTCCAAAAGCTTCCGTAGGATAAATTAAGGCAGTAGAGGAGAGAAACTCAACAGAATAAAGAGAATGGACGAGAGACAACAGTGTTAAAAATGTTAGGGCATAAAAATGAGGTAGTGAAAAACCACTTAGCATGATAAAATAGCTGAATTCTAACTTGATACTGGAAAGAGCTATGAATCAATCTCACATACATTGAAGAATATATCCCCATCCTCAAATCTGAAATTGGTAACAAAAATAAATTCTGGAGATGAGGGTAAAGGAAATATGTGTATTCCCGAAGGAGAACTGGTTAACAGTTGAAGAAAGAAGAAAAAGTTAATCAGACCCCCTTGTCCGTCTGCAAAGCCTGGATGTCGCCCCATCAGTGTTTCAGCTGGATATTGGAAATGTATAATCTAGAGTAAGTAAATCAAACATTCCCTAGCCTGGGAGACATCTGTAAGAGCCTATAGTTCACAATGAAGTTATTGTGTGGAAAATGGGGATTGATTACAAATTTGTATTGTGACTATTTACGTCCCCCACACCCAGAATGCTGGTAACAGGTGTCTAACAGGTAGATTGTGTCATCTAGCAAAGCACCCAAAATGTAGTGGCTTAGAACACACATTTTATTTAACTCATTTTCTTTGTAGGGAAGCTGGGCATTTCTTCTGAGAGAATGCATGCTGTATATCCAGGAAAAACATATGGTGCTCCTTTAAAACTTCAGAAAACATAGTACTCTTCATGAATTAAAAATGTGGTTGCAAAGTAAAAACTGCAATAGAGAAATAGTTAACACAATGGAAGAAAGGAACCAGAAAGGAGAGAAGAAAAGAATGAATACTAGAAGAAAGAAGAGAAGAAAATTATAGCAATAACCTACAGCTCCAGCTCCTGGAATTTCAGGAATTTCAGAATAAAAAATTAAATAAAACATAGCTGGACATTGTGGTGGCCACCTGTAGTCCCAGCTACTTGGGAGCCTGAGGCAAAAGAATCACTTATGCCCAAGAATTTGAGATTGCTGTGAGCAATAACTATTATAAGCATGATAAAGAAAATAGAGAATGAATATACAAATGAAGGAAAGAATGGATGAGACTTTCAACAGAGAAAAGGAATCACTTTCTAAAGTATCAAATGAAAACTGAAGAAATGGAAAACACAATCTTTACATTAAGCCTTACAGAATAAACTTAACAGACATGGCACAGTGTAAAAAGAATCAGTGAATTTAAACAGGAGTAAACAGAAATGCTCCAAGCTCAAGAAGAGAGAAAAATGTATTAAGGGAGAAAAAAGTGAACAAAACCAAAAATACCAGAATCGAGTAGGAGAGAGATACAGGGTAACAGTAAAGAATCATTGAAGAGCCAAAGGAAGAGTCAAAAAAAGGAAACCAGAGCTATTTTTTAAATGGACTTCAGTATCACAAACATGTGCTCTTGGGTAAAATTAACCAGCTAAGTTCCTCTGTATCACAGCACAGAGCAAGCCAAAATCCAACCTCAATTTTGCCATAGTGTTTCTCAGCAGTTACTCACTGGAAGTTCTGCTTTAAGATGCCCAATATTTTTCATTCTTTAAAATCTCTATTTGTACCCTTTGGAAAAACTGTGTCAGGCAGCTCATTGAGAAGCATGAAAGAGGATGGGAAGTGAGACAATCATTACTTTTGAACTTCAGAGGTAGCTCAGGAGAACCATTGCTGGAATAAGGTCTTATTTTATTCTGTTGTTCTTTTCAGTCAGGGAGACACTGGTTTAGTCTCCCCTGAAAGAATGTAAACATCTGGAATTGATCTTTCTCAATTGAGAAAGAATTATCGTCAGCAATTCATAACTGCTCGTAAAAGCTCTGTGTACGATGAGCATTACCTCTCAATCCTTACTGAAGAAATTAGTACCCACCTAAAAACGGGCCATTCACTTCTAATGGGAGCTTGTTGACCGTTGGATGTCCTGGCCTGGCTTTTGCTACAACTTATATGAATTCTTATAAGAAATCAAAGGATGGAAGGTCATGTCTTTATTGTCCTATTGCAAACAGCTGGTTTGCAGAAGATAAACCCAACATCTATCTACCGTTTCTCACTCCTCTCTTCATGTTCTGATCAAACCCCAGCCTTGATGTGATGACACAGATATCATCTACCAAAGACGCCCACACCTGCTCCCCAGTAGAGAAAACTTGCATTCTATCTGGTAAGGTCTCAACTATAAGCTTGTCTTATCTGCACACACCACCATCGTGACCCTGTAGGAGGAGGACAGTCAACAGCACGAGGCTCTGGTAAGGCCAGCCTTCCCCTCTTGAGCTGATAACAGGGAGATGCATGAATTGGCCTTTTCAGCCAAGCTCATGGTGTCCAGCCAGAGATTATCTTCAGTTTTAAGGAAGGAAAAGCTGAATTTGGCTAAAAGCTTTTCTTTCTTCTCTCTTGCCTTGATATTCTATAAGTCACCAGGGGAGCTGAATATTGCAAAATCCTGTCATGAAAGAACAGGCTGATAAACTGAAAAATAAAAACAGATGTGGAGAAAGGAAGGCTTATGGACATTTGTTTCTAGCTTTGGACTGGTGCAAGTGCTGGGAATCTTTAAGCCTACTCCCACTAAGAAAAATCTAATATTTCCTCTGCTTCTGACTATCGCAGTCCTTGGATAATTCACATCTTTGGATAATCACCTCTCCCACATTGAAGTCAAAATAAAGTGATGGGAAAATGCAAAATAAAAATACTAAGTGACATTTATTACATGTGTATGTGCCAAACACTCTGCAGGCAATATTTCATTTAAATAAAGGGAAGGCGTACGGCTCACACTTTTGAAGGCCAGACAGCCTGGAGTCAAGCCCTAGCCCCAGCGCTCACCAGCTGAGTGGCCTTCAGCAAGTTATTCAACTTGTTTTGTCTCACTTTTCCCACCTGTGCAAGGAAATAAAGAAACTTGTTCTTACTTCTTAAGTTTTCTTTTTGAGATAAGGTCTCACTCTGTCCCCCTGAGTAGAATGCTGTGATGTCATAGCTCACAGCAACCTCAAACTCCTGGGCGCCAGAGATCCTCCTGCCTCAGCCTCCCAAGTAGCTGGGGTTTACAGAAACCCACTAAAACACCCAGATAGTTTTTCTATTTTTAGTAGAGACAGGGTCATGATTTTTCACAGGCTAGTTTCAAACTCTTGAGTTCAAACAATCTGCCTACCGGAATCTCCCAGAGTGCTAGGATAACAGGGCAGGGGCCATGGCACTCAGCCTCTTAAGATTCTTAAGAGTGGATTATAAGACCTTAACACTTGGAATTGCTTAGCACAATATCTGGGACATGGTATAACCTCAATTGAGTGTAAACTATTAATCTTAATGCAGTGAGATAAGTAGTTATCAATCCTCATATTTCGTGTGAAGAACTAAGTCTTAGTGAGATGGCATCATATGTGAATTCCTATGCAGAACTGGAATTGAAGCCCCATTTGTTGGACTCCACAAGGGCTTACCCTGGGTAAGCCCAAGTTCTTACCCATGATGCCATAGAGTAGAACTTTGAAGGCAACATCAGAATAGAGTCCCCCGCCAACCTACAAACATCACTGTGATTCTTACACACATGTGTAGACAAAATACACACATCAAGGCCCAGCCTTTGATATTTTACAATCACAGATTTAAATATGAATTCTACAGATTGTTCTCAATTTTTTATTTGCTTCATGAAAGAACATCTGCCATTAGCATCCTAGGATCTGTGGAATCCAAATGATGTCAGTTTTGCAAAGGGACTAATCTCTAAGAATCCTAAAAGTGAAAGGTCAAGTTCAATACGTGGATAGACTGACAGGCGAAGGTGGATACTGGGCCTCCTCCCTGTTTCACAGGAGAGATATCACCTAGAATTCTATTGGCTCTGAGTTAAGGAAACCCCAATATAATAATGGATTAATTACAAAGTACCTTCTGTCTTTCATCATAAGAATTCAAAAGAGAGCATATTTCCAGGGTTGGATAACTCAAGAATTTTTTTTTTAATTTCCTTTTATTCCTGGCCTTATCCTCCTACAGTTGTGTGATGGCTGTAACATCAGCTCAATTGTTAATTTTTAACAGAGCCCACAACCTGTCTTAGGACCATCTTAGTCGAATGAGTCCTTTCTGACCCCTGGCATATGAAAGTGACATACAGGATTTCCAGAAGGGACCTTTCTTTCTACCTTCCTCTTTCCTGCATTTGCACCCTCTGGGGTTGGTGGAATGAAAATCAAGAAGCAGCCTGCGTCGCCCTTTGCAGATCCCACAGCATCCACATTGACATGCTTATTAGGGAATGACATCCTTGTCTCATTTCAATATCCTGCTAATCGTGTCCCTGCAAGTTTCCCAATAATCCACATTCCGAGTGTTGAATACACATTCAAGCGGAAGGATGGTGTGGGTATAGATGAGCTAATTACACTGCTCCCCGGCTGCGCGAGTTCATCGTAGCACTTACGTCTCTCAGGGTGCACCCTACCACTTTCTGGCATGTCACCCTCTACACTACACTTAGAGCTTCCTGATATTCCTGATGTTTCTGTTCTCCAGGGGGAAGAGCAAAAACAAAACAACAACAAAGGCCTGATCCTCGCTCTAAAAGCTTGTTTTTCCTTTGTTTTCTATGTCTCCCCTTGCCGAATGGCCTTCTATCATCACTCTCTTACAATTCAGGACTGACTTCAGCCACCATCTCGTCACTAAGATCTCGCCTAATCGCCCTTTGTAACCCCCACCCCCCATCACCACTTAGAACATTCTTGCCTCAAGGTTCCTAACAGTGTCTGAAATGTTATTTTCCAGTTATTTGGTTACATGTTTATTACCTGCCATCGTCCATTAGCATCTAAGTTTCAGCAAAGCGAGGACCTCATCTGCCTAGACATATCAGTCTTGTAAAAGCACAGCTCAAAGCAGTTTCTGTTTTCTCCAGCTTTTAGTTTAATTTTCTAGATTCATTTCATGCCATTCCATAAGCTTTCAGACTGCTTGAGGGTACCTATTAGCTGGAGTCTTATTACATAAATGATTTTTGTGTTCCCCCTCATGATAAGGATTTCAAATAGACCACACTTAAGTTACTTTAGTAATCAGTAAGAAAAAGAATTTAAATAAAGTCATAAAGAAACGTAGAATGATTAGGGAAAAAAGGAGATGATTGAGAAAATAAACATTCAAAATGATGTCTAATTTGGTTGAAAATAACCAGACTGTACTGCATGACACTGGGAAAAGATTACTGAAGCTTTTGACTCCTGGATTGATTTGCAGTCTGACCTTAGAAGGAGCCTGCTAAAATTCTCATAAACTGGATGGACACTTCCTAATAAATGCATGAAGAACCCTAAGATACAACAATTTCAAGTTAGTCTTGGCAGACTTTTCGATACGTTTGCAGTTATCTTTAAGAATTAGAAGGTGGCCTGCCTCGTGCTTGCCTAGATGGAATATGAAAAAAATTTCCAGCAAGTGCCACATGAAAGCCATCTAATCATTTGAAAAGTGGCAATAAAAAAACAAAACAAAACAAAACCCTGTCTTTTACCTGCATAATGGTAACTCAACAGTTATACAGAGTTTTTAAAATCCATTTTGTTATTAAAATTGGTTAAAAGTAATATTTTAACAGTATTCTTTATTCATTTGACTTTTTTTTTTTTTTGCTCATATGCTACATGACTGGCAACGTAGAGCTATAGTTTCAAAATTTGAATGATGAATAGATCCATGGATGTTCAATACAGAATGAAATGTTTGTTTTCGGAAATTTTACATAGTACCTTTACGTTAGGTAACTACATAGATGTCCTCTGTCAGCTTCCTAACATGTCAAACCTGTGTTCACTATATTATTTTTCCCTAAGCAGACTTAACCTTAGAAACTGAATAATAACATCCTTCCTAGAAGGAAAAAAAAAAAGTTTCCTCAAATTACTTCAGAAGACTTCCGCTGATGTTTTATTTTCAATAAACCTGGAGGCAAATAGCCCCTTTTGAACTTTGCACTTTGCCCTCTGAGTTTCACAACCTGGAGAAAGATCAATACCAGAGTCAAAAGTGTCAGCAGAAATGAAAATGATATGCACAAATTGTTATTTATACAAGTCCCCCTGATTTTGTTTACGGAGTTTAATATAAACTCTGACTTTTGATGAAAAGCAAATGTTCAAATTGTCTGTAGGGACCTGCTGTTGTAGATGATTATATCTTTGAAAGAAAGCTGCAAGGGGCAAGAATTAACAGAAAGAGGCAGATGTCTAGCAGGAATTCCTTTGGTATTAAATATAAGATAATGACCGGGCCATGTGGCTATGTGGACAGAAAAAAGAAGAGAAGAATCAAACAGGCCTAACACACTGCTTCTTCAGCTCTCTGACGTGCAAATGGTTCAAAACTATTGGTATCACATGCCGAAATGAATACAAATTATCATCCTTTTGAAGGAGTGGTTCTAATTCCTGAAATTTACCAAGATAAATTAATCAAAGATATTTTTGGTGACAATAGCACTTTAGTTCTTTGAGAAATGATAAAATCAAAAGGAAAAGAATAAAAATAGGGAATTGGACAAATAACGAATTGTATTTATTTTCGATAGCATATACTCAATCAATTAAATATTTCATAGAATTTCACTAACTGAGAAAATGATCATTTTATATGTGTATTTGAAAAAAACGAAATGGTAAAACTACATGTCCAACTTGATTCGCCATTTGTAAAATCTGCAAATTACATACAGATTAAAATACATAAATAAGTCTAGAAGAAAAGATACAAAGTAAATTAGCCTATTTCTCTGGTGTTGAACCTATAGATACTTTCCGTTTATCTAATTATAATTTGATATTACTTTTTTTTTTTTAAAGTGTAGGCATTTTTTTATAATTACTACCATGGATGTCATTCTGCTTAAATTTATTCCTAGGCACCAAAAGAAAACCTGTTGAACTTATTAAGAGTCCGAAGAGGCCTTGTAACAATTAATTCCATACTGATTTGTTTCTTGCTTCTTTTGGAGATTTCTTCCTACCAAAAAGTAAAACCTTAATTATCTAATCAAACATATTAATAACCACCTATGATATGTTGTCTTTTAATTCAGATTTAGCATTTTTTGCATTTTTTATTGGCACATAATACAGATATAGTCTTGGCTTTAGATTTTGCTAGGGATTTTAGGAGTTTGTAATTCCTGTCCTCAATGAGTTTTTCATCTTGCTATAGAAAACAGATTTACTATATAAAGTTTTTACAGAATAATAATGAACAATTTGTGTGGTCTTAACCAATTGTGTAGTTAGTTTCCAGGGTTTATTCCTCTTCACATATGCACTTAATATATAAGAGAGTGGCAAGGATTTTGTGGAATTAATTAAGAAGAACAAATACAATAAAAGTCACAATTAAATTTATTGCATAGTATTTAGTGCCACTAAAATTAATTCCTCTAAAACATGGTACATGACATATGCACATCTTCTATTTAATTTTAGCTCTTAGGAAATAAAAATATCCTGATCATATCTTTTAGCATATGTTTACGGTATTCCAGAAGATAAAAATGTTAGATCTAAAAAGGAGTAAAGCTCAGATAAGAGCCCATTCCAGCACAACCCATGTCAAACATATGATGACTTATTTGTACCCATGACAGGAATGTTGTGACCCAGTGGAAAAAGTGTCCATTATAAGTGAGATTTCTGTGTGATGTCTTCAGGTGTTGTTATACATTATCTTCATACACGTTCTAACTTAAATAAAATAAAAAAGCCCCAGAAATCCCTAATAATTTGTTAAAAGGAGATAAAATTCCTGGAGAAAAAAAGGTTCAATATCTGCAAGTAATTAAATATCACATTGGTGCCTTGGAATTTGGCGGCCAAGAGATCATGTTTCGCTCCATTAATTTGTTCGTTTTACTGCTCACGATAGGAAACAAAGAACCAACCAGTGACTAGATTTCCATCTTAATTAATCCACTGTATCCTTCCTAGTCAGATAATCTTCCGTTATCAAATGTGACCAAAGATTGTAACTTTTATGGTAATGGTGCCAAGAAGAAACATTTCAAGATAAAACTACAATGAAATGTAACTTGCTTCTGGAATAGAAACAGCTGTGGATCACCTAGTTGGGTAGAGAGCATAGAGCAAAGAATAATTGCCTTAGTAACAATTCCATGATAAGGTATCATACATGTGACTGTGAATTGGATTTCAAGTTAATCATACTATGTGTGTTTAGCACTCTTATTATAAATCATTACTGCCTTCGTTGGCTTAGCTGTCATGGTTTTCTCCGCATTCTGTTATACATTTATGTAGGGAGGTTTTGCTACACACTATCATGATGGCAAGAAACAAAAAAGGCTTAGTTTAATGCCTCTGTTTTTCTACGTAAATAACAATGTGTGATTATAAACATGCACAGGAAGCAATAACGGTCCCTACACATGACCTGCGAGTTACCTTTGCTTACACAGAAGTCATTTCCTATACCAAACAATCAGTCAGCTGCAATACTAAATGTACAGACGAAAATTCATTTCATTTATTTTAAATGAAATGGGCAGCCAGGTATTCCCAAGAGTGACATTAATGGGTCATTTAAGCATTAGGTGGCTGGGCTACCCAGAAAAAAAAAAAAAAAAAAAAAAAGGCTTTCAGCATCACTTATTTTATGAATGCCTCACTTTTATAAACCTGAATCCACTGTTCCTTTCCTTCAAGAGAATCATCAAAAATATATACCATGGGAGATTTTCATATTTTTATTTTGTTCTATTTATCATTTGCCTGGCGTCACGATGAGTCTGAGATTAAGAGAAACAAACTAAGAGTGTTGGAAGTAATCCTTATGCAAATAAGCTGAAAGGGAGGGGAAGGGCCCCACGGAGCACGAGATTTCCCAGTATTGCTCTCCCTCTTAACTAGTAAAGAAAGTTGCTTATAAAATAAACCACACACACCGACGGAACTCACAATTGAAACATTTAAATGATTATTTGCTTCTCTTTCTACCAGCTTGTAAAACATTATTTTCTTATTCTTCCTTAAATGGACTGTGCTAATTACACGCCATGACCCTTGACCTCCAAGTGCCTTCATTTATGGCAGCACATTCCTTTCCAGGGCAACACATTGGCCTGGTTTATAGGATGCTGCTTGCAGGGTTTCACTCCTGACTTCTCCTTCCCTAGATCGTGAGTGGAACTCACCAGATACAACTTAGAAAATTCATTACTTTTTTCCTAGAGGTAGATCATCCACTCAAATCCTGAGGAGTAATGCAAAATAATACAAGTGATATCCTCCCTTGGAATATCAAAGCATCAGTTCAGAAATCACTTCGGTGATTCATTTCTATCCTAAAAGAAAGACGAAAAAAAATTTAACCCAGGAATGTATACTGAATTACCATTATTAAGCCATTTCTAGAGGGACTACACAAGTGACTTTTGAGTTTACTTCTTTTTTAAAAATTATTTCTTGTGGGTTAAAATGCGGAAACATAAAATTAGGTTAGATTATTTTATTTTTTTAATAATTTTATTAAATCATAATTGTGTACATTGGTGCAATCATAGGGCAGAATGTGCTTCATATACAATCAGAAACATTTTGATCATACTGTGAGAAATAGCCCTCATAGCATTTTCCTAATCACTATATAAAGACATTGATACTCTACATTTAATAAGTTTCACCAGTACCCTACCAAGATGCACCGTAGGTGTGATCCCACCCAATTGCCCTCCCTCCACCCATCCTCCCCCCTCCCCTCCCCTCCCTCTCCCCCTTCCCCGTATTCTTATGCTATAATTGGGTTACATTATTTGTGTTGATCAGGTGAAGTCCCAAATCTGAGTTATAGTGGAGTCCACCATCCAGAAAGTTGCCATATACCGCTACATTGTACCTGATAGGTGAAAACCAAAGGGGGCCCTCTCCCCTTGAATTTAATTGTGTTTTTCTCTCATGTGGACCAATAGTTGTTAATCTACTTGTATTAACTTAATATTGAGTACATGGGATGATTGGTTTTCCATTCTAGAGATACTTTACTTAAGAGAATGTTCTCCAAATCTGTCCAGGTAAATACAAAAATGCAAAGTCTCTATCTTTTTCATGACTGAATAGTATTTCATGGTATACATACACCACAGCTTCTTAATCCCATCCATTAATGGGCAATGAACATGAACAGAACCTTTCCCCAAGAAGACAGAGGAATGGCCAACAAACACATGAAAAAAGACTCATCATCCTTATTCAAAACCACCTTTAGATATTATGTTATTTAGATATTATCTAACACCAGTGAGAATAACCCACATCACAACGTCTCAAAACTGCAGACGCTGCTGAGAACACTGTACATTAATGCATTGTTGGCAGGACTGCAAATTAGTACAGTCTTTTTGGAAAGAAGCGTGGGAAATCCTTAAAAAGCTAAAAGTAGACCTATTTGACCCTACAATTCTATTACTATGTATCTACCCAGAAGAAAAAAATCATCGTACCATAAAGACATTTGCACCTGAGTTTATTGTTGACCAGTCTGCAGATTGGAAGTTTATAAACGGTTTTGATACTTTCAGTTTCAGTCTAGAGTGACTCTAAACCGGTCACAAGAGTATAAGAGAGAAGTGAGGTTCCATGTTAATCTAAATATTTCTGGGTATATTTTCAAGGTCACGATGTTCCTATCTTTCATTTCCTTTAGCTCTAGCACAGTATTGAAATTCTTAATTATCGGCTTGGCTCCTGTGGCTCAACAGGCTAAGGCACCAGCCACGTACACCTGAGCTGGCGGGTTCGAATCCAGCCTGGGCCCGCCAAACAACAATGACGGCTGCAACCAAAAAATGGCCGGGCGTTGTGGCGGGCGCCTGTAGTCTCAGCTACTTGGGAGGCAGAGGCAGGAGACTCGCTTGAGCCCAGGAATTGGAGGTTGCTGTGAACTGTGATGCCACAGCACTCTATCCAGGGTGACAGCTTGAGGCTCTGTCTCAAAAA
>CAUYRH010069787.1:0-14664 GCA_963574655.1 Perodicticus potto | reverse complement strand
TTTTGAGGCAGAGCCTCAAGCTGTCACAGATAGAGTGACAAGCTGGATAGAGTGCCGTGGCATCACAGCTCACAGCAACCTCCAATTCCTGGGCTCAAGCGAGTCTCCTGCCTCTGCCTCCCAAGTAGCTGGGACCACAGGCACCCGCCACAACACCTGGCCATTTTTTTTTTGGTTGCAGCCATCATTGTTGTTTGGCGGGCCTGGGCTGGATTCGAACCCGCCAGCTCAGGTGTATGTGGCTGGCGCCTTAGCTCGTTGAGCCACAGGCGCCGAGCCAATTCCCCTCCTTTATTAACAAGTGATGTCTCTAAGCAATGACAGTGGGAGCAACCCTTGCACCAAAGAGAGCTATTTCCATTACAAAGCATCTCCCCATTTTATATTCTGACAATTCCAAAGGTTATGTGACATCTTCCAGGGAGACATGCTCCATAAATCTATGGATTTCAGATTTGTTTGCCATAAGCCACCCAGAAACCCTTGATGAAAGCATTCCATGGGTAAGGACTCTCCCCTAATAAATACCATTAGTGTGTTTTCCAAAAGCCCTGTCACTTGGTTCCCACTTTTCTTTCCCTGGGTGTTCCTGTAGAAGAAGAGAATGGGTCGCAGTTCTGTGGTGGTTCCCTGGTTCTCCCCAGATGCCTTGACTGATTAGCAATGCTGTGGAGGGGGTTGGAGGGTAGGGCAATAAGCTGTGCCCCTATGCATCTCTGAAAATGCCTGAGCTGTTCATTTGATGTTTTCAGAGTGTAGATCTGGCTAGAGAAGAGACTCAAATCCAGGACCTTGGACTCCAGTGCTTTTCACTCATAGTCTTGCATATCATAGTGGTTATAAGTATAGACTCTGGCATGAGAAAAACACGTGTTCTTTCCTTCTCACTAGCTGTGATCCTGCCCAAACTCCTTAGCCTTTAGAAATTCACAAAGGGAAAGAATATTTTCAGTCCCTGTTTTTCCGGGACTTACTCATGGGTTAAGTGCTTCATATCTAGTATCTGATTTAATACTCCCTGCAACTCTATGGGGTGAGTCCTATTCCCATTTTACAGATGAGGAAACTAAGGACCAGAGAGTTTAAGTGACTTACCCAAGGTCACATATCTTAAGTGTGTAGAGGGGATGTAGGAAAAGTCAGACACATTCTTCACCAGTTTGCTTAGAGAGGCTGGCTTTGCAAAAGTGATTTCATCCAGGGTAACAGCTATCATTTCTAGCCTATCTTCCTTCTTGCAATAAACAAACAGTATGAGTTTAAAAGTGGCTACTGTTCACTTCCTGTCCTGTGGATGGTAACGTATAGAACATGGTTTTTCAAACAAATTGAAGGGAAAAAATTAGAAGTGAAAGGAAGGTATTGAGAAGGAATTTTTACCAGTCAGGACACTGTATTGAAGCTACATTTATACAGGTTTACTGGCACAAATCCTTGTTTGTGGGATGGCCATTGAAACACATGGCACCCCTTCTTTGGTGAGGTCATGTAGTGATGAAAGCAGCATGGCAAGAATGGAGCAAGCCCTGGCCTCCAAACCTGTTAGGACACTGGTGGCCCTGGGTCAGCACCTTTACCTGTCCCCTCGCCTTTCCCTGGATCTCTGCTCCTCTTCCTGACAGACAAGATGGCCTCCAAGCTGATGAGCTTTGTCCTTTAGCACTGACCTGCTTATGCAGCTGGCCATTTCCTCTACAGGTTCTCCAGTACAACTTGGTAGCATTTTAGGGACAGAGACAGATGCCTCATAAACAATATAGGGCATGGTTCTTTGTCTTTTGGGGGACTCCAGCACATTTGGGAATCTAATGAAAACTTCTTCTTCCAGTGAAATCCATGTAGCCTCAACATTTGGCTCACAACTTTAAGAGATTCCTAGAATTCCTCCTTTAAGGTCTTTAATGCATACATTGCATTTTGAATTTATTGTGTTTCTATCTCCAAATTGCATGTTGTTGCCCAACTCTGGAGGGTTCTTAACCTGATGTCCTTCTGTGAAAGACCTTGAAGGAGGACATTAGGTTAAGAACCCTCCAGAGTTGGGCAACACCATGCAATTTGGAGATAGAAGCACAATAAATTCAAAATGCATTGTATGCATTAAATACAAACAGTTTCACAAAATTACCCATTTTGGTGAGCAGTTTCTAGGATGGTTCCCAGTGATTCTCACCTCCTTGTACTTGTTCTGGAGGGAACTGTAGCCTCAAGGCCAAAAGTGGCCCTTCAGATCACCAATTAGCCCCTTGACCTAATCCAAAGTTCACAAAACAAATACCTTTATTAAAAGGATTTGTTCTGTAAACTTTGGATTCATTCAAAAGCTGTACTCAAAGATCCAGAAGGCCACATGTGGCCCTGAGGCTTTAGGCCCCCCCCAACCCCCATGATAAAGGTGAAGAGATGCCACTTTTGAAATCAGCTCATAAAAAGACTCTGGCTTTCATCTTGCTCCTCCTCTATTACTTTCTGACTTGCTGTCTCTGATGGAAGTCAGCTGCCATATTGTGAACTGCCTTGGGGAGAGGCTCAGTGGGCCATGAGCTAAGGGAGGCCTCTGGCCAATAGCTGATGGAAACCAAGGACCTTACTCCAATGGCCTATGAGGACTTATATTCTGCCAACAATCATACAAATTATCTTGGGAACCATTCTCCCCCAGTTGACGCTTCAGGTGAGACCATAGTTCCAGTTACTGCCTGGCTTGCAGCCTTGTGAAGGACCTTGAAGGAGAGGACTTTGGCTAAACTACATCTTGATTCCTAATCACAGGAATATTTCTTGTTGGAGTAATTTTTTGCACAGACCACTAATACACTCATAGTTTAATAACTCTATGTGCAAAATACCACACAAAAGCCCAGGAAGCATCATTGCAAGCCTCCTGAAAGAAACACTCAGTAGATTTGACGTTCTTAAGAAGCAAGAGAGCAGCACATGTCTCAGGTTCCAGGATAGGGGCAGAAAATGACCTTAACTCTACAGGGGTCTCATGCCACTCAGACAAGGCTAGGCCTTTCATGGGTGTGTGAGATCTTCTGACTTTTACTTCTTAGGCCCTGGCTTTGTGGCTCTATGGCCAAACACAATAGGAAAAGGAAGTTGACTAGTTTTCATCACTAGGAATGATGAAGTGGTCATCAATTTATCTCCCTTGGGCAGATGTTCTAACTGAGAAAGAGTGACCTATGTGTATTCTGTAGATGTGACATATTATTTCTTTCAGCTCCCTGGTGGGCCTGTTAGAGTCATGTCACAGGAGCCCAGAGGCTACAGTTTGGACAAATGGCTCTGAACAAACTGGCAGCTGTGATGAAGGGCAGTCCCTGCAAAGGTTGGGCATGCCACGTTGGATAACTGTCAGAGTGCAAATCATCCCAGCAGGAAGACATAACGTCAGCCACCATAAAGCATGTGATCCAGAAACTGCCAGGGAGGCTTGAAGGGGGGAGGCTTGTCTGAGGATGATAGTACAGGTTGGCCTGTAGAGGAGAAAGCTTTCATGAATTTTTCAAGCTTTCAGTTCCCAGGAAACCACACACTCACAAGGAAGAAGCCATTTTCTACCTGCTTGACTGAATGTTGCCCAGTGAGTGGTAGGGAGGCCCTACCCCAAGGAGGGAGGATTGTGAAGGAGGAAAAGATAGTGTGGACCACCTTCTGGTATCTTTCAGGGGTATCTGTATTTCATCAGGGGACTTAGAGTTAGGAAAAAAAATCAAGATCAAAGGGAAATAAGCTACAAAGGCAGTTTTCTACTCATCAGTGTCTCTTGTCTTGGTTCCAGGAATTTCTATTCCTTCACTGTTGCCTATGCATCAAGCGGGGAAAAGAGGAGGATCAGTTAGGATTCTGTTGTGCTTCATGTAAGAAACTTGATCACAGTGCTTAATTCAATGGAAGAGAGGTCTGACCCTTTTTGTGTGTGTGCCATGATCTCTAGGCAGTCCTAGGGACCTCTTCTCAGAAGAATGTTATTTTTTTTGCAGTTTTTTGGCCAGGGCTGGGTTTGAACCCACCACCCTCGGCATATGGGGCTGGTGCCCTACTCCATGAACCACAGGCATCACCCTCAGAAGAATGTTTTTATAAACATAAAATAAGATACAAAAGACTAGGAAGAAAATCAGTAATATTTAAACAGTTCCAAATATTTTTAAAATTCAAATATTGAGATAGAGTAGTATATGTGCTTTTGTACTAATGCATTAATAACTAGGTCAAGCAGGAGGTCTAATAACCAACTACCAGAATTTCAAAATGTTTATAAGTATAAGTGATAAATTGAGATACTGGCAATTATAATGTTCAAGGAAAACATCTGTGATTTCTATTTACAAAGTATATTAGAGTCAGGGATATACATAATATATATTATACATAAAATATATGTATAGATGCTATTATGTGTGTGTGTATATAATAGGATATATATGAGAAGGTTTATTATAAGAATTGGTTCATGCGTTTGTGGAAGCCAGAAATTCCCATGACATTCCATCTGCAAGCTGTTAAGAACCAAGAGAGCAGATGGTGTAATTCAGTCTGAACCCAAATGCCTAAACACCAGGGAAACTGGGGGTGTGACTCTCAGTCTGACACTGAAGGCCAGAAGACCTGCGGCACCACTTGTGTAAGAACCAGAGTCCGAAGAGCCAAGACCCTGGCCTTCTGATGTCTGTGACAGGAGGAGAAGATGGGGATGTCCCAGCTTCAGCAGAGAGAGAGAGCAAATTTGCCCTTTCTCTGTCTTTTTGTTCTATTCAGGTCCTTGATGTCATGATGCCTGCCACATTAGTGAAGGTATGACAACACCAGAAATAATGTCTTACCAGTCATTTGGGTATCTCTTAACCTAGTCAAATTGACATATAATATTAACCATTTCAAGTTCACCCTGCACATTAGCATCCAAATATATCTCCTTAAACTATAGTTAATCTACAAATAATAAGATCATAATGGAAGTGAAAACTCTCAGAAGAGTGATGCTTACTCTTCTAATTAGATCTTATAACTTAAATACTATAATATACAATTAATAATGCTTTAGTACTGACATAAAGCCAACATATCTTATGTTACATAATAAGGGAATAATGAGGAGATAAAGTAAAAATATTTGCTTAATATATGTCTATATGCACATAAATGTATTCATAACAAAATAGGAGGAAATACTTATGACAGTTCTAGTCTTTGTTTCTGTAACCAGTCACATAGTATTTATAACTACCTTCTTCTACTACTCATTCTGTATTTCCTTTCCTTTCAGCAAGCATCTCAGCTGGTAGTGGCTCTTTACCTGAAGAACTCTTTCATTCCTGAAGGATTTGGGCCATTTCTAATCCTGCCTGGATTGGGTTGTTGTAATTTTCCATTGACCTTAATTTCAGGGCAGGGTAATATTAAGAGATGTCTAAGAGTTCTCCATATTAATCTAGACTATTCTTCCTTGCCTCCACTGCTACTCCAAGTTTCCCTGGGTGATCTAGTTTAGCCACTGCAGCCAACACCATAACCCCTTCTTGCCCTTTTGACTCAGAGGTGTGAGTGGCTGAGTGACAGTCCTAATTTCTAGTTCAGTGCAATTGTTGCATCTCCAAAGTGTTCAGAGTGAGGCTTCCTGAAAAATTGGCAGCATTCCTCCCTCTGGAACTTAGACCTCTAAGCCAGCAGAACATAAAGTCATGGGAACAAGGAGCAAAAATTTTGCTAGTGGTTCACTATGGGTAGTGGTGAAGGGTACTACTCCCATTCCACTCCCTAATTCCTGGACCTGTGAATTCTATCTATGGAAGAAATAGCACCACATATGGATACTGATTCAGAGCACCCACAGTCTTCTAAAGAACCTTCCCTCAACCATAGCTGGTGCTATAACTGAGTCTTAAAAGGCCATACTACCATTCTATCAAGTCAACTTCAGGATGGTGTGAAACATGATAAGACCAGGGAATTCCATGTTGCAATTTTTTGGTTGTGAACTAAATTTCTTGCTCAGAAGCAATGTTGTATGGAGTACCATGAAGGTGGATAAGGCATTCCCTAAATCCATGACTGGTAGTTTTGGCAGGAGCATTGTGTGTAGGGAAGGAAAATCTGCCCCTTTAAAACTTCTGACAAAACTTCTGTCTGCATCTTCTGACAAAACACTGCCCCTTCTGTGACAGAAGTAATCCAATCTGCTTCTAGGTAGCTGGCTCATCTCCCTTGGGGATGATGTCATATTGGGGGCTCAGTGTTGGTCTCTGCTACTGGAAGATTGGGCACTTAGCAGTGGGCATAGCCAGCTTGGCCTAGGTGAGTGGTAGTCCATGTTGCTGACCTCATGTATAATGTCCATCCCTGCCACCAGGCCATTTTGTTTACGAGTACATTGGGTGATGGTAGAGGAGGCCTTCCAAAAAGATGGCAGAGGAGGCCACCCAAAAAGATGGGTATCCACAGATGAGTCATCGTACTGTTGATTATTAAAACCCTTCTCTGTGGAGGTCACCCTGTAGTGAGCATCCACATGGGACACAAATATTTTTATATCCTTTGCCCATTCAGAGAGGTCTATCCTGTTTTCCCAAATTTCTTTGTTACCAATTTTTCAATTATGTTATTTAGAAGTCCCTGACGATTCAGCCAAACCTTTGACCACAATCTATGAAACTGATACATAATCACCTCTTGCCATTTCTCCTTTCAAATAAAGTGCATGACCAGGTACACTGCCTGAAGTTCTACCCACTGGAAGATCTCCCTTTAAACTGTTCTTCAGGGATGTCCCAGAGAAGAGGTATAGTGTTGCAGCTCTCGGCTTTCTGGTGGTGCCTAGATGGTGTGCAGAACCATCTCTCAACTTGGTCTGAGTCTTCTCTTCTGTTATGTGATCACAGGGAACTCCCTATGAGGCCATAGGTGCAGGCTGGGAGAGAGGGTAGTGCAGCAGGAGGGGGCCTTGTGGTATTTGGACACTTCTTCACATAGCTTACTTGTACCTTCAGGGACCACTTAAATCAGAGCGCAATTATCTGTGGGTAATGGCAGGGCCTTGCCCCCAAATTCTAAGGGCCTGCACTGTGATTCACCTAAGGGATCCTGCCAAAGCTTCCAATAGAATCCCTATCTGCTACTGACAGTTCAAGCACCATTGGATCTGCTAGATCATATGACCCAAGTGACAGAGGAGCTTGTATAGCAGCTTGGACCTACTGGGGAGCTTTCCTTTGTTCCAGGCCTCAGTCAAATCTATCAGCTCTTCAGCCTGCTTGTTAAGTGGGCTGGAGTAACATACCCAAAGGAGGCATATGTTGCCTCTAAAATCCAAACAGGCCCACTAGGTATTCAGCCCCTTTCTTGGTGGTAAGAGGGGCCAGATGCAACAACTTACCCTTCTCCATTGAAGGGATACTACATATCTGGACATGTCCCATACCACTGGACCCCTGGAGATTTTACGGAGATAGGAGGCCCCTGAATTTTAGTTAGATTTGCCCTCATCCTCTGACATGCAAATATCTTGCCAATATCCCTGAGGGTAGCACAGTGAAGGTATATTGCTGGCCTTGCCAACTAACAGTGCACCATCATACAAAGTCACACACATTGCCCATACCACTCTGGTCTGTTGTGCACATTCATAATGTAAGTGAGTGCTATTAATAAATCTAAAGTCCATGGAATCCTGAATTCTATCCCTCAAGTCCATGAAACCCTAAATTCTATCCAAGGATGCTTTGGGGTCTATAGACAAAAGGTGCTTATTCTTCTCATGTTGAATATATTCTGGAAAGTATAGCCCAGAGCAGGTGCCGCTGCTGAAGGCCCATATTTCTAGCTTCTTGCTATGAAATGTTTCACGTGTGACTTACCTTCTTCCCAGTTGCAAATGGCTGTGGCACCTTTAGGCTTTTGCATGTCAGGTAGGAAGAAGAGGGACAAGGAATACAAAGTATGTGCCTGTTTCTGAGTCTTTTCACTGCTATCAGGAAAACAATAATTTTTCTGGAAACCTCACCCTGAATACTTTGATTGACACATTATTACCCAGAACTATTGATTTGGTCATTGCTGGCTGCATGGGAATCTGAGGAGGGAGAATTCTAATTGGGTTACTGCTGCCAAGCCCAGACTCATGTTAGCAAGATGGAGGGCAGGAGGACGTTGGGTAGACCAATTAAGGATGTCAGTTGTAACCATTGTCTGGCTTCTTAATAAGCGCCCTTCTAATAAGGTGTGGAAGAACTCAAGTTTGGCCTCATTCATTCATTTATTCATCCACATATTCAACTACTCGTAATTGAAGGCCCATTTTGTGCCTCGTCTGGTTAGGCATTACCACACACACTGCCAACTTCATGAGGGCAGAGGCAGAGTATATTTTGTGTACCAGTTTCCCAGTAAATGCTTTATAATAGCATGCAAATGAATGAATGAATAAAATGCATAATGACTCATGTTAGCAAATAGTTCACCTTGCGGGCACAGAAAATCTTATGCTTCACTCAGATTTTAGGCTATGATTTTGCAGATTTTTCCTTTTGGGAAATAGCTCTATCTGGTAAAACAGAATCTTACCTGGTTAGTGCTGGGCTTGGTGAAGCTGTTTTCACCCAACTCTTGAAATGTCTTCATTATATTCCCAGTTTGACAGCCTATATTTCCCTAGAAGAGGGGAAACCACTGCTTAGCTTCTCTCTCCTCAAAGAATCAACTCGGACCTCCCAGTCTTATTTCTTCTGTGTATGAGGCTGTAAAGCACAGTGATTAAGACCAGGGCCCCAGGAGCCAGACAGAACTGGCTGGCTGGAGTCCACATCCAGTAAAGGGACAACCCTGATACTTCCTGTGCAATACACTCTGGCCTTCTCCTGTCTTTGACCATGCCAAATATAGTCCATCTCCAGGTCTTTGTACCAACTGTTTTCTCACCTGGAAACTCTTTCCCTGAATGACCCCTCCTCAGCATTCAAATCTGGTCAAATGTCTGGTCAAATGGAGGGCCACTTTCTGATCAAGCTGTCTCAGATGGGAGCCCTCTCTGTGAGTTCCTCTCTAACTGGTTCTCGGTCTTGTTCTCGTCAAGCACATTTCATCTAGTGCTACTGTCTGTGTACTTACGAGGATTACCCCACTAGAATGTAAGCACCATGAGGACAGAGGCTCTGACCGTCTTGTGCACTGTCCGATCACCAGAGTTCAGAAAAGGGTCTGGCAGAAAGCAGGCATTGGCAGCCCACTTGTTGAAATGAATGGAGGAACAAATGAAGTTGTTTAAGTTCTTTCAGCCTCAGTTTCCTCATCTGTTAATAACTATAAAAATACCTTACAGAGTCGTCATAAGAATCAACTGAGATCATGTGTGGCTGTGATGGCCTTGATACAAGCTCCTGATACAAGATGGTGATTTCGAAGACTTCCTTGGCCACCTAAAACTTTCTGGCCTCTAGCGTCAGTAAGATAACTCCAGAACCTTATTAACTTTCTTTTAACTCTGCTAGCTGGACAGGCAGATGAAATATTCTTGTAAACAATTAAATTGCTTAAAGGACAGTGCTGCCACTTGAATGTTACTGTTATTTCAAAGCTGGTACTTTGAGGCATCTGGAAATGATCTATGTGGAGGCATTCCTCTGGGTAGGCATTATAGCTCAGACTATAATTTCACTGTGAATGTGTCTTTCTTCTTTAAGCAGAGGGTCATAAAATTTAATAGTGTCAAAGTGCTCTCCATGTTACACACAACTTAATTACTGCACAAGGTAATATTAAACAGCCCATTCACACTGAGAAATATATTTTTACTTCTCTTTCCTTGGCTTAGATTGATTTATTCTGTAACACTGAGAAATGTAAATTACAAAGGAATAATTGTTTCTCTTATAAGAAAAGAAATTGAGACCTGCATGCCCACCCACTTGCCCGGGATGGAGCACCCAGAGTGGGTGGTGGGAGGAGAGAAGCACTTGGTGGAAATCTCATCTCCTCAAGAAAATCTCCCCAGACTCCAAGGCTATTTTAGGTCTCTTACTTTTTTCTCCAAGAGCCCTTCTTTCAACACAAGCATCCAGTGTCTATTTATTATGTGTCTCCCATGCAGATGTGAACTCCCTGGTGACAGAAGTGGATTGTCCCAGTCACTACTGTATTCCCACATCTAACTCAGTGCCTGATGGATATGAGATGCTCAAGAACTATATACGTCTGTTCCAACAGATGTTTATAAACCCCTTCCCTGGGCTAGGGATTCTGCACTTGTGTATGCATATGTTGGGGGTAAGGTGTTACCAACGGCCACCAAAAGCTAAGTTATTGACCTCATGGTTAATAGTTAAGATGAGAAGATAGACATTAAATGTGTTTTTCTGAAAATTACAACCTTGATAAGGTACTTAGTACTATGAGTGTGTATTCCAGGAGTTTGACCTAACCAAAGAGGTTGAGAAAGTTATTTACAAAGAAGTGATGTTTAAGCCGAGAGCTGAAGGATATGAGGGCATTAACAGAAGAGGGGAGGCAGGAAGCCAGGACAAACACCTGGGGCCGGACAGACTTGGGGCAAGTAAGAGAAGCCAATGGATCATTGTCACTGAAGAGAGAAGGTTTGTGAGGAGGGAGGAGATGCTATGACACACAGCATCTAATCTGCACATAGAACGAAGTGAATTTTCCAAAAATTTCTCCCCTCCTACCTCTATTTCTTTCTCAAGAAAGAAAATACTTTACTTTCAGAGACTTAGGGCAGGAATTCAAAGCAGAGACCACCATGCTCCAGTCATGCTGTGGCTGATTTTATTTTCCTAAAACCGTGGCAATAGCCCATCCCTCATGCCTTTCTGTGATGTGACCTGCCCACAGACCTCTTGAACCTGAACTGTAACCAGAAAGTGAAGTGAATAGGAAGCTGTGTGACTTCTGAGATTAGTTCAGAAAATACCTTGCAGCTCCTACCTGGCTCACTTGCAACATTTGTTTTCTGGATGTCCCTCTTGGGGCCAAGTTGCCATGTTGGGAGAGGTCCAAGCCATAGGGAGAGGCCGAGTGTTGATCCTTTAGTCAATGGTTCCAGCTAGAACCCAGTCAGCCTAGCCTAGGCACCAGACAGGTGGGAGAATAAGCTGCCTGATAACTCCAGAAACCAGATGTTCAGTCAGCTCCACCCATTTGAGCCTTTCCAGCTAAGGCACCAGATGCCGTGAAGCTAACCACAGAACCCATGGGCGTGATACCACAGTCGTAGTATTATACACATACCACTCAAATTGGTGTGAAAGGAGCCATGACAGGCACATTTGCCAAGGCCAGCAGGGTGGTAGTCGAGTTAGTGACAATCACCTGCACTCCTGTAAGCAGATGGGAACTTACAGGTTCTGCTTAACAGACTGTGGTACTTCTTCACAAAGGAGCAGAAGACCTGAAAGGCACCACCTTCAACCCAGAAGCCCACCTCCCCTTTACAGGTAGACAGGCTGCTTTCCCACAGAGAGTTCTTTTTTACCTTTCCCCAGGTGTGAAAGTCACACGCTGTCTGTGATTTTCTGCCTAAGTCTTTATTTAATTGTTATTTTGGGATCAGTTGTTTTGAAAGTTCCCCCAGCTGCTACGCACTGCTGGTATTTTGCCAAGAGAGATAAACAGTCTCAGCTTGTACTGCAATTGGATTCAGAATTAGCAGAATACAGCAGCTGCCTCCCAGCAGAGCTGTCTGCCTTGGAAACACCTGGGCGGTCTGATTCAAATTCACCTTTCAAATATTTATCTTGTCAATTTTGACAACTTGCAGCTGCCATGTCCATGACCTCATAATCAGATTTCTAAAACCTCAACCAGTTGAAATTCTTGAAAAATGTGTTGAAGAACAATCCATCTTGGTCACCCCAAATACCAGTGATTATTCTTTTCAACCAAATATGGAAACAAAACCTGATGCTAAGCAAATGTTCGCTTTTGTGATCTTTAATAAAAATGTTATGAATTAAATTGAAATTACTCAGCACAATAATAAATGCTTACCAAATGTTATTTTGCACATCAGGTGGTAAAACTGTAACTGTGAATAAATTGCTTATAGTAAGATTTCCCCCCCTTTAATGCTATATAGCAGATGGGCTAATAAATATGCAACACTTAGTAACAGCATTTGCAATTTCAGAGGAGTCAAGGTTCCCCCACTTCACACACACAAAATGCACAATCATCCAATATTATACTTTTTAATGGAAAAACTCAAGTCATGAAATGTAAATAGTATTCCACTTTCAACAATTTTACTAGTTTAGCAACAGTTATAATGTGAAAGAACACATAAGCTGTGTTCTCTTTATGCAAGAACACTTTCTTTCTTGGAAACTTTTCTGATTCTGAAAATAGGGAGAATTCTTGTACATTTATTGGCAATTAAAGGGGAATATCAAGAAGCAACAATTTATTATGGGGTCCTGTTTGCTGAGCCAAGTCTGAGTGATGGCCAGAAACAGGCAATGGTGACAGGCAGGTCTCTGTCCCTCCTTTGCTTGGGGATCTTGGGCAGCTCTCATTCTCTTGCTGGTCCTCAGGTTTTGCCTTTGCCTGGTGGCAAGTAATTGTGAGGATTATGTAATGTAAGCGACATGCTAGTGGCTTTTAACAGAGCAGATATAGGTTCCTTCAGCATACACTTATTGTTGTTCTAGACCAGGGGTCCTCAAACTACGGCCCGCGGGCCACATAAGTTGGTGCAAATTGTATTTGTTCCCGTTTTGTTTTTTACTTCAAAATATGATATGTGCAGTGTGCATAGGAATTTGTTCATCATATCTTTTTTTTTTAACTATAGTTCGGCCCTCCAACGGTCTGAGGGACAGTGAATTGGCCCCCTGTTTAAAAAGTTTGAGGACACCTGTTTTAGACTGCCTGATATGGATAAAGGTCAAACATTCACTTGCTCATCTTGGTGAAATGACATAGATATGAACCCTCGAGTCCAGGATGCTGAGAGTAGGGAGCTCCATGCTGTGGAGAGGCTTGGGGGGTTCTCAGGCTGGTTTGTGGGAGTTAGGCAGACTCTTCCTCTTCCTTGTTGGGCCTGCTCAGGGCTGGGAGGCTTTTAACACCCCACCATGGGGAGGAGATGGTGCCAGGTGACTATAAGCTTGGGGGCAGCAATAATTGGGAGCTAGGGGTTGGACCCAGGAAGTGGCCACTGAGCAGATTCATAAGGTGTGTGAACATTGCGCAGGGAGTCCCAGAAAGAGCTGAATAACATTTTGATGGGGCTGTGGGGAGCAGAGATCCTTCTATTATTACCCTGGAGGGACTAAAAATTTGGGTTATATTAATATTAATGACAATTATGGCAAGAATAGCTTGGTAGGTCCCAGCATTCTTAGAAGTCCAAATAATTGCTTGGCATGATGGATCATGGCTGTAATCTTAGCACTCTGGAAGGTAGAGGTGGGTGGATTGCTTGAGCTCAGGAGTTCAAGACCAGCCTGAGCTAGTGTTAGATCCCATCTCTACTAAAAATAGAAAATTAGTTGGGTATTGTGGCAGGCATCTGTAGTCCCAGCTTCTCTGGAAGCTGAGGCATGAGGATTGCTTGAGCTCAAGAATTTGAGGTTGCTATGAGCTATGCTGATGCCACAGCCCTCAACCCCAGCCAACAGAGTGAGACTGTCTCAAAAAAAAAAAGTCCAAATAACTGGCAAGAATTATTACTTGAAGTTTAAAATAAAGTTACCTATATTTTTACCATAGACACAAAGAAAGACTTTTCTTTCTACGATGTTCTTTGTCCATGAGGAGAGCAGACTGATGAAAGTTCCCTTCCAGCTACATTCTGTGAGAAGCCAGAGGAGAGCTCTGGCTAGGGCTGGTACTATCTTGATGTCCTTGGGACATAACAATGTTAAGGAGTGTCATCATCTGTGGCTACTGTCTGCTTTGGTTCAGTGTCCCTCCCCCACTTCTGCTGGCATCATGTCCCTGTTCCCCATCCCAGGGTGGACATATAGACTTGTCTGGGTCAGGCAGAGTACTCTCCCCTTGGAGAGTTTCGTGACTCAAGCTGGGAAAGAGAAGCTTTCTTTCATTTTGGGCCACTGTCTGGGCATGACAGAGCCTAGCCTTGTCTGTTATAGGAGCCCTAATCTAGTTCATGATACCTAATCTAGTTCAAGACAAAGGGTTGGGGGACGAATGGACTCAGGATTGGACATGATCATTTCAATACTGCATTAACCCCAGATCCACTGAGTAAGGCACATGGCCTTTTCAGAGAAAGAATTACAAAGGGTAAGTCATTAAGTTCCTCCAGAGTTGACGCTTTTGGCTCCAACAATATATCTGTGAGAACTAGGTATGCTGGGGAAATTTACACTCTCAAATTTTTTTTTTTTTTTATTGTTGGGGATTCATTGAGGGTACAATAAACCATGTTACACTAGCTGCATTTGTTGGGTAAAGTCCCTCTTACAATCGAGTTTTGCCCCCAAAAGGTGTGGCACACACTAAGGCCCCAAGACCCCACCCCCCTCGCTCCTTCCCTCTCTCTGCTCTTCCTTTCTCCACCCCTCCCTCATTCTTTCTCTCTCTGTTCTCCCCTTCCCTCACCCCCACCATGTCAATAATTGTCATTAATTGTCCTCATATCAAACTTGAGTACATGGGATTCATGCTTCTCCATTCTTGAGATGC
>CAUYRH010069785.1:0-24152 GCA_963574655.1 Perodicticus potto | reverse complement strand
ACCCTATAATTCCTTTACTTGGTATATACTCAGAAGACCAAAAATCACATTACAACAAAGATATCTGTACCAGATTGTTTATTGCAGCCCAATTCATAATTGCTAAGTCATGGAAGAAGCCCAAGTGCCCATAGATACATGAATGGATTAATAAACTGTGGTACATGTATACCATGGAATATTATGCAGCCTTAAGAAAGATGGTGACTTTTCCTCCTTCATATTTACATGTATGGAGCTGGAACACATTCTCCTTAGCAAAGTATCTCAAGAATGGAAGAAAAAGTATCCAATGTATACAACCCTAATATGAAGCAAATTTATATCTTTAATGTGAAGGCTACAACCCAACTATTGCACAAGGCCCTCTCTTGAAAAAATAGAAAATAAAAAAATAAAAGTGAATCAGCTGACCAGACATGAAGCCAAGCTTGGGAGTCAGACAGCTTGCTCCTGAATACCACCTCCATCACTTAGCAGCTCTTCAACCTTGGGCAAGTTACTTTATCTCTCCACATTTCGTTTCACTCACCTATAAAATCAGCTAATAAGAATAGCTCTGTCAAAGTGTTGGTTAGTGGATTCAATGATGTGATATCTGTAAGATTCAACTAAGTGATCAGTGAATATTGGCTGTTACTGTTACAACATGTTATGCAATGTGCCTTTTTCATTTAGTAATTTATCATGCTGTCTTTCAGTGTCTGTAAATATAGTATTATACTGTAATGGGAAAATATACATACACATGTGTGCACACCCTCATGTGCACATGTACATGCACAACCATATTCACACCACCCCCATAGTACCAGTAAGAGAGAACTGGTCTGCAAACTCTCCATTCACGATCAGTTTTAACTTATTTTATTCGCCCCTTGGGGTGCTTTGCATTTCTACTCTGTGATCAGAGGTCTAGAAAGGTTGGAATCTTCATCATATATTCAGTTCTTAACTAGTGTTGACTTCTCAAGTCCCCACAGGTCTGTGTATAGGATATAAAGGATTAGTCAACTTGGAAAGAAACATTTTTTTCTATTGACCATTAACTGGTTTTAACCATTTCTCCAATTACAAATGTGGGAATGAAACCACAGTGAAGAGACTGGCTATACTTTCGAGAGCAACCTACAGATTCAATACAATCCCCATTAAAATACCAACATCATACTTTGAAGATGAAAAAAATAATTCTTTGTTCTGTATGGAACCAGAAAAAAACCATGAATAGCTAAGGCAATTCTTAGTAATAAAACAAAGTTGGGGCATCAGCCTATCAGACTTTAGGCTATACTACAAGGCTATAGTGATCAAAACAGCATGGTACTGGCACAAAAATAGACACATAGACATCTGGAACTGTATAGAAAACCAGGAGATGAAATTAACATGTCTTATAGCCACCTCATCTTTGATAAACTAAACAAGAACATACACTGGGGAAAAGAATACCTATTCAATAAATGGTGCTGGGAGAACTGGATATCCACATGTAAAAGACTGAAACTGGACCCACACCTTTCTCCACTCACTAAAATCAATTCAAGATAGAGAAAATATTTAAAGATTTAAATCTAAGGCATGAAATAATAAAAATCCTCCAAGAAAGTGTGTGGAAAACACTTGAACACTCTATCAGCCTGGGGAAAGATACTATGAAGAAGACTTCAGTGGCAATTGCAACAACAATGAAAAAAACAAATGGGACTTAATTAAACTGAAAAGCTTTTGTACAGCTAAGGAGACAACAACCAAAGCAAATAGACGACCTACATGATGGGAAAGGATATTTGCAAGTTATGAATAGGACAAAAGCTTGATAACTAGGATCTACACAGAACTCAAAGTAATCAACATAAGAAGAGCCAACAATCCTTTATATCCCTGGGTCAGAGAAATGAATAGAACCTTTTCTGAAGAAGATTGATGAATGGCCAACAAGCATATGAAAAATGCTCATCATCCCTAATTATTAGAGACATGCAAATCAAAACCACCCTGAGATATCACCTAACTCCAGTGAGAATGTCCCACATCATGAAATATCAAAACTGCAGATGCTGGCATGGATGTGGAAAGAAGGGAACACTTTTACACTGATGGTGGGACTGCAAACTAATACAACCTTTTTGGAAGGAAGTATGGAGAATCCTCAAAGAACTTAAATTTGACCTCCCATTTGACCTTGCAATCCCATTACTGGGTGTTGCGACCCCTATGGTACTGGTCTCCATCACCACAGGAAGGAACCAGGCGTGACACGGATTAGAAGTACAAGCTTGCGGAAGGTAGGCTAACCTTACTTGCAGGGTAGCCCCAAGACCCCTATGCAATGGCTATTTATTAAGGTTATACACAACAGATGTGGAGAGTTAAGATAATTGACATACACAACAGGTGTGGAGAGTTAAGGTAATTACATATGAGGGCTGCATGCATAAGGATTGCCACATGCTCTCCTCACGTGTTCTTTCCCCACAACCCTCATGAAGAACTACTAAGCATCAATGTTTAACACATGCTTACTATGAGTGACTGACCTGATCTCATTCCGGAACACTGAGTTACTTGGGGGATTGCCCCTAAGTCACAAAATGTCTCTAGCCTTGCCAGGAGACTGTCCTGTTCTCAGTGTTTCCTTTTAATGTGATAAGAATCAGTAACTGTCCTTTGCAAGCTCGGTGCCCATTCCTCTACAACTGGGCATCTACCCAGAGGAAAAAGACTCCTTCTACCACAGGGACACCTGCACAAGACTGTTTATTGCAGCTGAATTTACAATTGCCAAAAATGTGGAAACAACCTAAATGCCCGCCAACCCAGGAATAGATTAACAAGCTGAGGTATATGTACACCATGGAATACTATTCAGCCACTGAAAAGATGGAGACTTTACATCCTTTGTATTAACCTGGATGGAGTTGGAACACATTATTCTTAGTAAAGCATCATCAGAATGGAGAAGCAAGAATCTTATGTACTCGATTTTGATATGAGGACAATTGATAACCTAGTACATGGTGAGGGATGGGGGAATGGAGGAGCAGAGAGAAGGAAAGAGAGAGGGGTGGGGAGTCACAGGGTGTGACACACCTCTTGGGGACTTTACCTAACAAATGCAGTCAGCATAACCTGGTTCTTTGTACTCTCAATGAATCCCCAACAATTAAAAAAAAAAAAAAAGATGAAGCCAATAATTCAAGACTTTGTCACCACTGGAAACCATAGCTATTTTCATATTTTGTACAATTGTTACAGAATCTTCAAATACGCTTTATGACCATCAGTTCTTTGAAAGTTGCAGTAGTTGTTACACCTGCTACTAGATTTTGTTCTTAATGTGCTGATAAAGAATAATGTGTACTGCACATACGTTGCAAGTTTGTTTTAATATTTCTTTAACTGCATTTCAGTGTAATTTATTTATATTTATTTATTTAGAGACAGAGTCTCAAACTGTCGCCCTGGGTAGAGTGCCGTGGTGTCATAGCTCACAGAAGCCTCCAACTCGGGCTCAAGTGATCCTCTTGCCTCAGTTTTTCTTTCTTTCTTTTTTTTTTTGCAGTTTTTGGCTGGGGCTGGGTTTGAAACTTCCAATATACAGGGCTGGCGCCCTACTCCTTGAGCCACAGGCACCGCCCTCTCAGTTTTTCTAGTTTTAGTCGAGATGGGGTCTCACACCTGTGAGCTCAAGCAGTCTACCCACCTTGGCCTCCCAGAGTGCTAGGATTACATGTGTGAGCCACCATGCCCGGCCAGCATAATTTATTTTGTCAATAATCCTACATATTCTGTTATTTTTTAAAAAAAATGTTATCCTGAGAAAAAGTCCATAGACTTTATCAAATGTCTGGGTGGATCTGCATTACTATAGTGATTTAGAACTCTTTTGGTAGTGAAGGGGAGTCTGAAGCCAAGAGGAAAAATTTTGCCTTTTGTTTCTTATTTCTATGTTACTTTAGGCAGTTCTGTTCACTTTTCAGAGCCTTGACTATTTACTAGTAGATGAAGGCATGGAACTTCCTACATGTGCTGTTCTATGTCTGAGATCCCTTCCAGGTTAAACATACTCTGTTTTCTCACTCACCAAATTTTGTGAGTGTGGTGGATATTTGCCATTGTTGGTGGCTGCTCAGCATCTGAAGTTTTTATATCCGAAATAATTTTTGAAATGATGAAGTGCAGCCAGCCTATAAGCTGGAAATGATGGATGATTGCTTTCTCAGTATCCTTTGCAGCTAGACCACAGGCCTATTACATGACTCATCAGCTGGTTCTGCCAGTCAGCTGTTGCTGCCATTTGAATCAGATACTGGTGAAGAAGGAGGACCATGCAGAATCTATTCTGGCAAGCAGAAGCAGCCACTTTCTAATTCTAGGTGAAGAGCTAGATTCTAACAGCAACATTGGTATCCAGTGTCGGTGGCTTTCGGCATGTAAGCTGCGATGTCTTTACTGGATCTACTTTAAGGATGAATTTGCCACCTTGTGCTGTGTCCCCTTCAAATCTGTAATCTTCCAGCTCTTCTGCAGCTTTTTAAAGTTATTCAGCATCCTTTAAATAAATCTGCTTCCTGCTTGAAGTAACCAGAGGATTTTTGTTGCTTGCATTATCAATTTTGGGCATAGGGACACTGGGAAGCATAAATCCTGCAATGGACTGATAGTTTGTGTTCCCTTTCCCAAAGTCATATGTTGAAATTACAACCCCTAGTGTGATGGTATTAGGAGCTGGGGCCTTTGGCAAGCAATTAAATTATGAGGCAGGAACTCCCCATGAATGGGATTAGTGCCCATAGAAAAAGGCAGGGGAGAGTTTGCTGCTTCTCTCTGTGCTGTCTGGCCTGGGAGAATTAAGAAGAAGTCTGCTATCGGCAACCTGGGAGAGGGTCCTTGCTGGAACCTGATTGAGCTGGCACTCTGATCTTGCACTGGCAGCTTCCAGAACTGTGAGAAATAAATAAGCTGCCCAGTCTATGAGACTTTATCATTAACAGCAGGATTATACCTCAGGATTGCATCTCTGAGATTTAGAACTCTGAGTTTCTCCTTTTTAGAAGTGCCATTTATTATGTGTGTATTTCCATAGCAAGTGACTGACAGAATAATACTGGACCCACAATACAGCAGCCATCCTCTAAGATGGCCTGGGGATCCTGGCCTCTGAGTGCTCACACCCATGGATAGGCCCCTCCCACCTTGTATCAGGGTTAGCATGGGCCACCTTCAGCCAATTTAAGAAGTGATAGGATGTCATTTCTGATCATAGCTTATGAAAGATGAAGACCCTTGAATCATCCCTTTGGGAGGAAGCCGACTGCCATATTGTGAGAGGCTCATGTTGGTTAGGAAAGGAAGGTTCTGGTCAAAAACTGGCAAAAAACTGAGGCCTGCCAAAAATCACATGAATGAGCTTAGAAGTGACTTTTCTACTCCAGCTGAGTCTTGAGATGAGCACAACTCTGCTGATAGCTTGACTATAGTCACATGAAAAACCCCAAGCTAGAATCACCTACCCAAGTAGTTCCAAAATTCTTAGAATATGTAGGAGATAATAGATGTTAGTGATTTTAAGCTTCAAACTGTTTGGGGGGTAATAATTTTTTACACAGCAATAGATAAATAATATATAAGGTAAGATAAAATGTTTCTGCTAGTTAGTACGTATAACTCAGTATAAAGAAAATATAGTAGGGCTCGGCGCCTGTTGCTCAACAGGCTAAGGTGCCAGCCATGTACACCTAAGCTGGCAGGTTCGAATTCAGCCTGGGCCCGCCAAACAACAATGATGGCTGCAACCAAAAAATGGCCGGGTGTTGTGGCGGGCGCCTGTAGTCCCAGCTACTTGGGAGGCAGAGGCAGGAGACTCGCTTGAGCCCAGGAATTGGAAGTTGCTGTGAGCTGTGATGCCACAGCACTCTCTCCAGAGCGACAGCTTGAGGCTCTGTCTCAAAAACAAAACAAACAAACAAACAAACACCAATGCTATTTTTCACAGAATTAGAAAACCAAAATTCTAAGATTTGTATGTAATCACAAAAGAGCCTCAGTAGAGCAATCCCGGGCAAGAAGAACAGAGCTGGATGAATCATAACTACCTGATTTCAAAATATATTACAAGGATATAGTAACTAAACCAGCAAGATATTGGTATAAAAGCAGACACATAGATATATGGAACAGAATAGGAAGTCCAGAAAGTCCAGAAATCACAGCCAACTCATTGTGGATAATTATGCCAAGAATATGTGCTATGGGATGGGAGAAATTGGATACCTCCATGTGGGAAAATAAAACTGGATTTTTATGTTTCTCCATATACAAAACCTACTTGAGTTAGATCAAAGACTAAAACATAACACCCAAAATTATAACACTACTAAAAAAAAATAGGAAAAACACATTAAGACATTGATCTAGGCAAACATTTCATGGCTAAGACCTCAAAAGTGCAGACGATGTTTAAAAAAATAGACAAATGGAACTATATTTAAAAGTTTCTTCACAGCAAAGGTAACAATCGGCAAAGTAAGGAGAAAACCTGAATGGGAGAATATATTTGCAAACTACTTATTTGAGGAGGAGCTAATATCCAGAAAATACAAGGAACTCAACAATTAGAAAATAAATAATTCCGTGAAAAAAAGAGACCTAAAGACAGAGATAGACATTTCTCAAAAAGAAGACATTCAAATAGCCAACAGGTATTTGAAAAAAAAACCTAGCATCATAAAGCATTAGGCAAATGGAATTCAAAACCTCGATAAGGAAACATCCTACCTTAGAATGGCCACTATTAAAAAGACAAAATAATAGATGCTAGCGAGTTTGTGGAGAAAAGGGAACTCTTATGCACCATTGTTGGGAATTTAAATCCGTACAACCACCGTTGAAAACGTATGGAGATTCCTCAGAAAACTAAAAATAAAATTACTATATGTGCCAGTAATCCCGCTACTGGATATTTTTCCAAAGCAAAAGAAATCTGTATATCAAAGGGATACATATGCTCACGTTTATCACAGGATTATTCACGATGGTAAATATCTAAGATCAGCCTAAGTGCCCATTGGTGGAGGAACGGATGATACTATTCAGCTATAAAAAAAGAATGAAGTCATGTCATTTGTAGCAACATGCAGGGAACTGGAGGTCATTATTTTAAGTGGCATAGGCCAGGCATAGAAAGACAGGTGCCTCATTTTCACATTCATGTGTGGGAGCTACAAAACTTGATCTCATGGAGGCAGAGACTAGAATAAGAGATCCCAGAGGCTGGGAAGGGTGTGGGTGGCATTTGGGGATAAACAGAGGTTGGCTAGTGGGTACAAACCTACAGTGAAATAGAATAAATAAGCCCCGATATTCAATCCGAAGTAGGATGAATACAGTTAGCAACGGTGTGTTTCAGAGTAGCTAGAAAAAAAGGACTTGAGATGTTGGCCGCACATAGAAATATTGAGCACTTATGGTGATGAATACCCTAAATGCCCCGACCCGATCATTACTCATTCTATGCCCGTGGCAAATACTCATATGTACCCTATAAATCAGTAAAATATTTTGTATCAATAAATAATAATAAATGAATAAAAATAAAAGGAGTCTTTAAAAACAACCACTTGTTTTACACCTTGATGTGCAGTTAGTATGCTGTGAGCTTCTTTGGATTTTTGCATACTTTGTCTTTTTTAGCCACCTTAGTACCAGAAACATCACCATGTGTATTAGGCATTTGTATGCACAATTCTAATCATGGTCTCATTTCTTTTATCGTCTTCTTCATTTTCTTTTCTTTTAGTGACTTTTTTTTTTTGAAGAGTTTTTCCCAGCAGTTAGTTGGGCGTTAACCTCTCCGTAAACCTTCTCTGACTCTGCTGGTCGGCGCTTTTGCACCTGATCCTCTGTACACCGTTCGCTCCTCCCACTCTTTTAGGCAGATGTTTCCTAATGTTACGACTCGTCACAACACTGATGACCTTAGTGTGTTTGCTGAGACTTAAAACCCTGTGGGGTCAGAGGGTCCAGTTGCCTCAAACTAAGTCCCAGAGAGGTTTCCTCTGTACTTGGACCAAGGCAGCACAGGTGCCGGTTTATGAACAAGGCCCATTCAGTGCTGCACACTGAAGAGGCTTGTTGGTGTTTAGATTCTACTTTTTAATTTTTTCTTTTTTCTCTTTTAGTTTTCAGGGCGAAATTACTGAATTTTCTCAATAACTAAATTTTTATAAGGATTCTATTTTTGAATCCAATTTGATTCCATTTTTGCTCAACTTACCCTGTCTTTTTTTTTTTGTTTACCATGTTGGGGTATGTGTGTTTGTAGACATAATTAGGGATGACAGCAGACACAGAACGTATTTTGTTGTGTATAAACAGACTAAGTTATTATGCTGATTGTGGACACTACAGACGTGGATAGTTAATTTTAATTGATATTTTGTTAATATCACTCAACTTTCTCTGCTCTTTTCCACCTCCCTTAGCACAGTGTGTCATCGATAAGCCCACATGTATGCCATGTTTTTGTATTTACAGTTTCCTTGAGACTTTTGGTTGCATACTATTAAAACCACAATAATGTGAGTTTTCAGAGAGAGTGGAGAAGACTGCTGCCCAGAATCCCACTTTCTGGACATCACTGTTTTTCATTTTTTTTCTCTTCCTTTTCAGCCAGTCCTAGTTCAAATATGGATAGATTTTTACATTATAACTGAAGTTAGTTATAGCTTCTTCATTAAACCTTTCAATAATAATGTGTGTGGAATATTTTATTTTACTACTCCCACCTAAAATTATTCCTAATTTTCAGGGTTGCTACACATTCTGACTTATTTTAAAATTCATTATATGTTGTTGTTGTTATTTTATTAAACACTAGATTTCAATTTAAGACAGAGTGTCAGGAATGAAATGTTTAAGTCAAATGGCATTTACATTTTGGCTCTTAAAATAATTACCAGCCTTTCCTTTCCAAAGAGACTACCTCCAGCAAAGGGTTTTCATTTATCAGAACATGTTTGTTTTATTTTTATTTTATTTATTTTTTTGCAGTTTTTGGCTGGGGCTGGGCTTGAACCCGCCACGTCTGGTATATGGGGCCGGCACCCTACTCCTTGAGCCACAGGCGCCACCCAGAACATGTTTGTTTTGTCCATCTCTCTCCATGGAAGAGATAACTGTGTATTGCTATGTGTTTAATTTCTGTTACCATAATATGTGCCATGTTTAACATGGTGTTCCATTGTGTGAATTCTCACCATCTCTGATCATTAGAAAGATTCTTTTTTCCACGTGCCTTTTCCTATCTTTATATATCATTTTATGAAGCGTAAATTGGTGGCCTTGCTGATTCAATCTATTTGGTTTTAACCTTTTTCTTTATTTGGGATCCCCAATATGTATTAACTCTGTCTGATGTAGTCACTGGCAACATTTTTTCAAAGTCTGTTCACCATTTTAGTGTGTGTACATGTGTGTATTCATATGTAGACGTGTACATACACACACATACACAGGGTTTATATAGTTATGGGGTAGGTAGCATCACTTGGCAGATGGCTGCCCTGATGATTCAGGTGCTTCCTAAGGGACCTAGACTCTCTGAAGTTGTTAAGATACTAAGGAGAAATTTCAGAAGTCCGGGTCCTTTCCATGATGCAGTTGCAGGGCCGGAGAGATGAGGCACACCCTCCATAGCACTAAAACATCCTGCTCCTGTGTCCTCTAGGTTACCCTTGATGGTCTCAGAGCACGCAGCCTTTCTCACTGAGATGTAGCCTCTCCTCAGCATGGCTGCACACACCTACCCGTTTTCTTTAAGGATGCAATTGCTCATTTGTTTTAGATAATACATCCTTTATGGCTTGGTTTAAACTTAACTGCTTCCTGTCCACCCACCCTGAGTGAGAACTCATTTCTTCCCCATGAAGTCCTCACCTTTCTAGAGTGTATTAGTTACAGCTTCTTCATTGAACCTTTCACTTTTTACCTTGTACCAGAGTTATTTATGAATTAACAAAATCTGTATTAAGTCAGGTACTTTAATTCAAGTACAGGACTTGTTGGATGATTGAGCGAGCATAGGGTAGAGTGTGGGAGGAGGTCAGGGCTCAGGTACGCCCTCCTGAGGCAGAGTGGAGAAGTGTTAGCGACGCTGGTGGTGGGTGGACCCCAGGGCTGAGGGGCAGAGTGCGGCCCCACAGTGGCAGGGTTTGCTGTGCTTTCTGCACTTTCCTAAGATACAGACACATGGATTTCACAAACAATTAAATGAAACAAAGGAGGGCCGTCCTTAGGTTTGCGTTCTTGTGGCGTGGAAAGCTATCTAGATAAAAGTAGCTTCCTTTCTCTGCAGATTCCTCTGTCTCTCTAAAGAAGCGAGTGTTTAATACTATATTTCAGCAAATGTTGAGACTTTTTTTTTTTAAACCAGGGACAGTGTACGATGCTTTATTACTAAAAAAGGTGATTGTGGTGTGGCTTCTGCCCTTGAGAAATTGTTTGTAATCTTATGGAAGAGACATACGTTTTAACAGGAAGGTTCTACTACTGGCTAGCCTGGAAACTTTCCAGTGTTCAGACACACACCACATTAGGAATATGGAGAAGAGAAGACTAATCTGAGTGAGGACTCACATGAACTTGCCAGTATACTTGTCTCTTATTAAGTATTTAGCCTCAGAATTCTTCCTCTTTGTTAAGATGATTCTTTTCCCTTTTTTTGGTTTTTTTGGTATTTCAAATTTTATCTGGTTTCTGCCTCACCCCAACTCATAGTATTTCAATTTTAATTTATCACTATTTGAATAATAACACAGGGGAGTTGAAAGATTTATTCTTTTTTCAAAAGAATTCTTTTTTCAAAAAAGGTATGAGGGGTGATTCACGTGCAGTTCAACCTTGAGAAAACCCTAGGAATTAGGAAGAAAGTTCTGTGGCACATCAGGAAAGAGGAAACTTACTGAGAGCTGGAAGTGCTCGCTCAGATTCTTGGAAAGTGTGTCTTACTTATATAATAGTGCACACACACAAACACAGACCCAAACACACACATGTATAGTCTTTTTCTACCTCCTAACCATTTATTCTTGTCTTTTATTGATTGATTTCTTTTCCTTTGCTCCTTTGGCAAAATTACCTTCACTGGGACCTACTTACAACTCCTCAGAATTATTATTTTATCAGAAGAGGTGTGAGCTCCCAGTATTATCTTTAGGCCTTACAAAATATAAGAAACTAATTAGACTTATCCATTGTGTAAACAGGTACACAAATCTATACTGAATGCCAAATTTGTTGTCAGATTGCAATGAGAAAAGTCTGGGAAATATTTCTCGTTAGCTTTTATTTATTTATTTATTTATTTATTTATTTTAAAATCATAATCCCATTAGCTTTTAAATGTTGCACAAATTCTCTTCCTGAGAGTGATGATAAAGCATGTTGAGAATTTTGAGTTCTAAAGTAAATGTCCAAAGACAGTTTACTTTTATAAGTCAATATTTAACTTCGCCCTTAAATGGTGAGGGAAGAACTATTTCAAAAAGACATACATTGATGCTCCCTACCCTGTTAAATAGTCATATTTAGAAGAGAAGTTTAATTCAAACTGCAGCCCATCAATGCATTTTATAGAATATAAAAAGCACTTGCTGACTTGGACAATTAAACATTGCTATTTTCAATTACTTATGATATACAAAATCATTATAAGGACTCCAGAGTTGTTTTACCATTCAAAAAATGAGGGTACAAGACGCTTTGTAGGAAAGAATCCTGGTTCTAGTCTCAGGATTGCCTATTACTTTACCCTAGAACTTAGAAAAGTTCTTTCATATTGCTAAGTCTAACTTTCCAACTATTAATAACCAAAGAATTATAAACCTTAGATCTGGAAGGCACCTAAGAATTGGTCCCCTCTTTGTATAAGTAAAGTTGCAACATTGTATTAAGTTCAGAACTGTTTAGATGGAAAAAAAATGTTACCCACAAATCTCCCACAATCTACCCTTTCTGTGTAGTTCTTCTCCATTGACATGAATCACCATAGTGCTGCCTTTCTTGGCATCATAGATTAAATGTTTTCTATATTGCTGCATATTCTTAAATTATCATAATTTTTATGTCTGTTTAATTTCATTGAGTATTACACTCTATTCTGTTACTTTAAAATTGTGTTACAATTGACATTTATGAATAAATATATCTTAGTTCTTCAATAATCTTAGCTATGATATCTTAGGGTTGAGTGTCAGGGTCAGAGGTTAACATTTTTGTAGTTATTCACATCTACTGATGACTTGTTTTCTAAAGGCAATATTTTTGTAACTCTAGCAGGAGTCTGTGAGTGAGTCAGTATCTTCGCCAATCACGCTAGCATTAAATATGCTCTTTTTTTGGTATTACTATTTATCTGGTTATTGTAAGGTTAAATGTGCCCCCATGTATATTTCCAGCTTTTTTTTTATGTAGCATTTGAAAATGAATGCTTTTTAATCTTTAGGGTCCCATTCATAGCAAAAACAAGGAAGAACTATTTCAAGTCACATGAAGGGCCTTTTAAATAAAGAGACATAGCTGACTTCTGAATGGGTAAATAGATATTGTCAAGTAGTTATTTCCCCCTATATTTCAGGTAACATCAGCACAAATCTTAGGCCAATTATTCTTGATTTTTAAGGAAAAAATTATAAAATTTTCTCTATAATAAACAAGTAAAATAGCTAAGAAAAATTTGAAAAATAAGAGTAGTGAGGAACAGGATCCAACCCAGCCAGAGACTGAAGTGAAACATAAGGTGACTGTAATTGAAGTGGTGAAGTGTTGGTGCTGAAATAGAAAGGGGACCTCGGCATGATAGGACCCCCTCAGAAACAAGGCAACTGGATGTGGAGTTTAATATACCAATGAATATGGAACATCACCGAAATATTCTGAAAAGGAAGGATTATTTATTTATTTATTTATTTAAGACAGAGTCTTTCTTTGTCACCCTTTGATAGAGTGCTGTGGCATCATAGCTCACAGCAACCTCAGACTCCTAGGTTTAAGCGATTCTCTTCCCTCAGACTCCCAAGTAGCTGGGACTACAGGGACCCACCACAACACCCGGCCATTTTTTAGACATAAGTTCTTTCTCTGGCTCAGGCTGGTCTTGAACCTATGAGCTCAGGCATTCCACCTGCCTTGGCCTCCCAAGTGCTGGGATTACAGGTGTGAGCCACTGCACCCGGCTGGAAGGATTATTTTAATGGCGGGAAAATTGGTAGACATTAATGAAAGAGTTATATTATGAATTTGTATCATAAACCCTCATATAAATTAAAGGTCATATTAAAAAAAAAACTCGAAAAAGGCCTAAGTAGGGGGAAAAAAGAGATTTATCATATCTGTATCAGACTGGAAACAGTAGCTCTTTGAGTTTAGACCTCAGTTCCTCATACTTTTCCTGTAAAGGGTCAAGTAGGATATATTCTAGGCTACGTGGGGCAGAAGGTCTCATTGGGCAGACGGTCCTCAACTCATTGTGGTAGTGCAAAAGTATCAATACACAAGTTGTCATACAGCTTGTAAAGAAATAGAGAATATGTCTGTACGAAGAATCATAATATTGCAATTGTTATTTTCCTCACACATCTGGGTCCATGGTCAATTTCATGAATCTTTAAATTTTTTGGTAAACTGTGCAAAAAAGTAGCATCTCTTGGCTATTTTAATTTATATTTTTATGACGATTATTGAAGGTATGTGTTTGTGTGTTTAATATATTTGTCTCTTTCTGTGAATTATAGGTAGGGTTAATTTCTCTCACTCATTTCACCTCCCTGTCGCCTGATGCCCCCAAACTCTGGAGACCTCTGTGGTATCTCCAGCCCAACATGGTCCAGAAGGTCATCACGTTGTTTCATGAACTGTAACTTTTCTGTGACTTTGTGCTTTCAGCCCAGGTCTTACCTGTTTTCTTGCCTAGCCACCTGCCAACAGACTGAAGATGGGGGCAGCACTTGGCCTTTCTCCATCTTGAGCAGTTTGGGTTGTGGTTTACCTACTGCTTAATGCTCCTCCACTTCCTCGTGGAAATCTTAGAGTTAGTCGTTGCCTGGTCTTGTTTCAACCTGCCTATGCCCTTTGGGTCCAGAACGCCAGCCGTGGATGAGATCTGCTGCATTTCTGTCCATCCAGCTGAGCTGGGCCTCACTCTCCAGTTGTGCTGCTTCAAAGAACCATCAGTATTTGGTTCCATTCACTCTTGAGTTATGATAGCTATTTCTGTTTTCCAAAACATAGAACTGAGAAAGTGGTGAAGTCACTTACACGAAACCCATACATTTTCTTAGGGGACACACAATACGAGATTGTTATTACCGAGGTAGAAATGTCACCTTCTTGTTGCTGCGTCTTCCTACCCTTGGTGAGCTGAGATAGCTGAGCCTTCCCCTCACCCACATCCCCACTGCTGTGGGAACTGAGACAGTTATGGCACAGCCAAGCTGGTTTCTCTTCTCTTTTGGAGATCATTGTTGGTCACAATTCTCATTGCCATTTCTTTCCCCAGATTATAAAATTGCTATATTTACATTTGCATTTTCTTTTTCTGTCTGGGCTTAAGTAGTGCCATTTATAGCTTTCCTTTGAAATTCCTTTATCGATAATCTTCCTTTGTTTGTGTATCACTGTGTTGTTTAGAAAATGTTCTCCTGGCCGGTATTGCACTTGATCATCAGAAACACCTATGAGGTAAGCAGAGCAGGGATTGTTGTCTCCATTTCGCAGACGGAAATTAAAGTCCAGTGAGTTCTGGAAGGCTTTGGCCTACAGCCACTGTTGGAGCTGCTGCCAAAGTCGGGATTAGAGGTAATATCAGTTCCCTCTTGCTGTTTTTCTTCCTGTCCACAAACTCCTCTTTTATAAAAGTTTCAGGGATTTTCTTGTCAGAGACATAAAGAAATTAGTGACTTTCCTTGAGAGATTTAAGCATTTGCCCCATAATTCTTTTACTCCATCTATTGGTCCACATACTTGAAGAGAAGTGAGTGCATGTATATTTATATGTTCTTTCTTCTCTTCAGATGTGGGGGTAGAAATTTTCAAAGATGATAGAGATTCTGAAGAAATTATTTGTTCTCTGCTATTCTTAACACTCACTGCAAACATGGTTTTTGGATTTTTCTTCCCAAGGCTTTCTAGCTGGAGGTTGCTGCAAAGCATTTGGGGGTCATTGGTTCCTGATTTTTCTTTTTTTTTTTAAACTGTATCAAGCCGGTGTATTATGTGACCTTTGCGTTCTGACCTTCAGATTTGGGGAACTGAAAATTTAGGAAGTTTTGTTAGGACTTAAATCCAAGTAAATTCCCTCATGAGAACAGACTCATTTTGGGGAGGTGTGGAATGTTAGAGATGAAGGGACTTTTGTCCACCTAGTCCCTTTGTGTGGCAAACATTAGGCTCCGCAATGGCTCCTTCCACGTCCCTCAGCACTTCTGGAGCTGTGGGGTCCCAATGGACTTGGAGCATGAGAGGGACTGTATTATATGCTCTTTGTGAGGCTCTTTTCCCACTGGTGGCCACAGTGCTTTGCTTAGGGACACAGGATGTTTTTTGGACAGAGAATGATTCTAACTGGTCTCTTGTTGATACAATCCTTTTGAGAAACCAGTTATCAGATTCCTGAGGGAGGTTTAGTAAGAGTTTATTATGAGAAAAAAAAATCACTGTAGATATTTTAACTCAAAGGGATTTAATACAAGTTGTTAGCTGCTTTGAAATTATTAGGACTATATGGAACGGGCTGTAGGCTGAGCCCCCAGTAATGAATCCCAGAACCACACAAAACTGCCCCCTGGGTGACAGTCAGGAAAGAGGAACATAACGAAGCTGCCATGAGACTTCTGAGTTCCAGAATATACTGCCGTGCCTGTGAGCCAGAGATCCAGAAGCTTTGGCTGGGAAGTTAGCAGCTGGATCTTGAGACCTGGAGTCTGGGTGCTCCCTCTGTCTCAGCTGCTTCTTGACAACTGAGCTAAAGGCAGAGTATGAGAATGTGGCTGCAGAAAAGCCTCAGGCTCCTCTGCCTCCGCCTTCAGCAGAACACAGGCCAAACAACAGGAGCATAGCTTCATCTCACTTTTGCCTTCCAAATCTCAAGCCAGTTACATATATTTTTACAGTATTTCTTCTGCGCCCAACCCTACCTGCAAGACAGACTGTGATGTAGCCAGGTGGAGCGTTGATCACCATGTCCGACGCGGGAAGGGTTACGCTGTTCCCTTCTTGGACTTGTCTTCTGCGAGGCTCTGTGTGTTGTAGATACTAAACTGAGGCTGGATTAACAATTACGTTCTATTTGATGGCTGCTTGTCGGTGTAGCTAATTATATACCAGAACGGAATGCAACAGTTTCACTTTAGGGGATCCCTAAGGGAAATTCCTATTTATCAGAAACATGCCATAAGGAGGGAAGACCCTGAACTGAGAGAGTATTCTAAACTGTTTTGGTTTCAAATATCTTGGAAAGTACTCCAAGAAGACTTGCAATATCACAGCAGCGCTTACCGCGTCCAGGGGGGAGTTCCATCTTGAGCAAAGGTTGTCAGTTTTCCATCTGTGGTTGTACTATCTCTCCCCACCCTAAATATATGTTTGAAATTTGCCATTTAAATCAATGTAAAATTATTTAAAATAAACTAGACATATGAACAAGGGGTCAGCACTGGATTCTTCTCACTCTTCTCTTAACTCTTGTGTAATTTCTATTTAGAAATGTGAAAAAAAATTGTTAGTAATTCCCTCGACCTTTACCCTGGTACCCTAGGGGTACCTTGTGAGTTAATGATTTACTCAGTTACCATTTTAGATCTATTTCTTTTCCTGTCCCAAGTTACGAATAAGGCAGCTAGTACTCATCACCAAGTTCATATTGTAAGGTCGCAGGTCACGTTGATGGGAGGCGAGGATAGAGAGGTCAACAATGTAATTGAAGTAAATCTAATTTTCTTAGAAAGGGTGATTTTTTTTGTTTCAGGAGAAACTGGCTGCGTGAATGTTAGTTGATAATAGAATAGCTTCTGCTAGATTTCGTTTATCTTTTCTTTCTTTTTTTTCTTTCTATATCTTTCTTTTTTTCTTTTCTACAGAATCATTTTAGTACATTCTTTGCTTCTTACAAAGAAGCATGTGCTTCTAAAGCTGAGAAGCCCTGAAAGCCGCCTCTGTTTCTCACCAATTGCTCTGCCCTCTTAGTATCTGCTGTAATAAACTCAAAATATAAGAGGCCTTTAATCATGTGCAACTTTTGGGAGGGACCTTGACCGTCCTCAGGATTTCCTTGGACTACGTGAATCAAACCTCATTATCGCACTGTTATAAGTAGGTGACTGTATGAGTTATCACTTAAACTAGGACACTTTTGAAAAGGGGCACTGTTAATGACTACACCAAAACAGCAGGCAAAAATCGCAGTTGGAAAAACCAGGGAGAAGAATGTTTGAAATGAATATGAACTAAAATGATGAAAAAACAGAGTTCAACTCTTTGTATTCTCAAAATTTTAAGTTCATTTTTCCTTTTATATAATAATCACATGCTGAGCACCCCGGGGGGTTGGGGGGGTAGATTGTATCAGGCACTAGGAAAATAAAGGTAAGGAAGATACCATTGTTGTTGTTTATTCACTCAGTTTTTCGCTATTATTTTCGGGCAGAAGGTTCTCAGTCTATCTCACAGCGTGCTAGGCACCCTAAGGTGATAATGGCATTTTGTGCTCCTCCCCAAATTAAAGTGCATTCTGCCAAAGCATGAAGATTTAAATGCCTAAGTAACGTCTTATCCAGTTGTTTATTTTACAGTATTTGGGATTATGTTTAAAATTTGGCATGGACGGACCATTTTTTGCCAAAGAAAATTTTGAAAGCTACTGGTTTGTGATTTAAAAATTTGTTCTAAAATTGTCAGGCTAGTTGAAAAAAAAAAACGAAGAGCTAGACTGATTATACACAGGACACAGAAAGACAAACTGAGTAGGGAACAAATCAATTACCTTAAATGTCTGATGTTCTGCCATGTTTTAGAGGCTTTGTGATTTCAGAGAGTTGAGGTAGGACCAATAGGGAGTCCTTGTGGGAATACAGGTTTCAGCTACAGAAAACATTCTAGCTGTCTTAATTTTCCTGCCATGGAAAGCGATTCCTTGTGAAGTGGTGATTTCCTTGTCTTTGGACACATACCAGTGAACTCACAGGTGGCCGTTAAGCTTCAATGTAAGCTGCATGTTAGATGAATATTTTCATTAACAGTTTTACATTTCAAAGACATACAATTCTGTATCAGTGAATGTTGGGTCATTGACTACTGCTTTAAAAATATCTGAAGACTAAAAATATCTGTTGTTTCCCCAGATTATTAGCCAATTGAGTACATTTTTCATTTATTTCCTTTTGTTTTTCATAGTGGTCAATAATTGATAAAAATGCTGGAGGTGCTATAGCAGTACTCTCGTCGAGAGGAATTTAAAAGGGAGTAACATCCACTGAAGTGATTCTGAAACTGATCTGAAACAGGCTGGTTTGGTTTCACTCAGCTACCATTCATTGGTCAGTGCTTCTCCAGATTTTGTCTCTGTTTCGAAATCTTGAAATAAAAGTGGAACAACTTCCAGAATGACTTACTGAAAAGGTCACCAGATGAAAATGATTCCAATTGTTTTGCTATTCAATGTGAAATTATAAAACTAGCCACTCTTACATAATTTGAACTTATAATACAATCTAATTCTAATGAGAAGCTTGTCTGGTTTTCATATATTCCAAATACTGAGAAATAATTTATCTAAGCTCTTAGATTGGTGTCAGACAAAAATTGTTATTTCCCAGCATATAATGCACAGAGTTAAATCTCTTTATTTTCTAAAACCGTATATCATAATTCTTGAAGATTGAACATTTATATCCCTCCCTTACTTCATTTTTTCTATTACCTAGGCATTTAAAATGTTTAATTTAGCAACATGTTTATGTTTTTGCATTCAAATAAAGTGGACTTGGCGTTTTTTAACATTAATTTAAAATGACATAATTAGAGAAGCACAAGTTACCTAGAAACTTTAATTTACAATAATGCTACCTAAATTCAATAACATTAATTCCAATTATAATGTCCAGACTCATTACAGAAGTTCTGAGCTAGTTTACAAACAGTAGTCGCAGCATCGGATACAAACAGCATGGCTGAAAGTGACAGTCTTGTGAGCAATGGTGTATTCAATAGGATGTCGTATAATAGTTAACTCTTCATCTTGTTGTTGTGATTACTCTTTGCAGGTTATAAGCCCTGAATGAGCATCACCTCTTAGAGTTACACGCAGTATTATCAGATGTAAATATGGCCTGAGACTGGTTAACAGGGGACTCATCTTCACGGAAGAAAAGTTAAAGTATTTCTGCTTTTTAAGTTATAAATAATAGTGCATATTTCTATTGCATAATCATGGAAGACAAGTCCAATATGTTTCAATACCAGAAAAATACAAACAAAACTATTAAAACATTAAAAGTAATTAAAATATCCCTCAAGTGCTGGTACAATTTCATGGCCTGTCTAATGGGCACAACAGACTTGTAAACAGACAACCAAGACAGTGTTTCCATGTGTTAATACAAGTTTGCACAAGCTGTCAGGAGGACATAGCTGAGTGAGGAGCAATTAACTGGCGGACCTACCCACTTACTGGTAGGTTTAGAAATAGAAGATGCCAAATAGTCACCGAAGAGATTGCCAGGCCTCATTAGAGATGATGTTGGTGATTTTTCCCATGGTCACTTCTCGTCCCGGAAGGGGCACAGCCTTTAGGAATGAGGCACACAGCATCTAATCTTTCTAAAGCCAGACTTGCACTTCAAAAGTAGATTTACTGAGCTCAGAAGGGCTCAGGCTATTGTTGCTTTTTTCTCATGGCCTTGTACAGAAAAGCAGTCTGTTAGAATGAAAGACTTTGAAGAAACCTCTTAGGAGCACATTTTTTCCCAAGCTCAGTGGAGTCCACACGCGAGGCACAGTAATATAGAACACAAAGTGTTCTGGGAGGGGATTTGGGAGATCATCTTGTAACTGCTTATTATTTTAGAGCTAGAGAAACTGAGGTCCAGAGGTTTAAAAAAAAAGTTCTTGGTCACTTAGCCAAGTGGAACCACTGCTATTAAATGTGACCTAGAGTTGTAAGGTTGGAGTCGAATGTTTTCTGTGCTGATTTTCAATGGCATTTGCGCTAATTCTCTTGGAAGAAAAATTATGTACTCCTATACCTACTTAAACGGCTCTACTCAGTCTATCTCATTATAATCCCCAAATTAATAGAGTTATTAGCTTGTTTAGTCAAAGTTTCCCACTGCAGATTCCCTTTGGAGACAGAATAGCTGGGTTTGCATCCAGCCTCTGGTATGTTCTGGCTGCTCTATTATATTGGATAAGCCATTTTAGCCTCTGTAAATCTTGATTTTTTGAATGTTTATATTAGAAGAAGTAAGTTATTCCCTAAGATTTCTCCTTTCTGGGATGCTTGATGGCCTCTTGGCTCTTGAATGGCCTATCCTGGCTGTTGTCAACCATGTCTGTTTTTTTCCAGGACTGATAGAAGTTTGGGCATAGAAAAGGGCAGTTAGTTAGTATTTGTTCTGTTCTGTCCTTGACCTTCTCTTGGGAGTGCCGGTCTTCCCGTGCTCTTGTTTCCCTGTCGGGTTGTTTCCTTTTCAAGTGGCTCTGAAGTGAAAGTGCGGTGTGGAGGATGTCACTATCTGTCTCACTTCTTATCAGAGACGATGTTTACTTGTCTTGGCCTGCTGCTTCTGTCCCTTGCTGCTTCTCGGTCCATGTGGGATCCTGAAATGCGGCTGGGTTTTTCCTGTCACTCGCAGTATTGCCAGGAACAGGAGTGCACCACTAGCATTAATTTTTTGTTGCTCCTGACTCTGCCTAAAGGCAGGTTGGCATTTAATGTGTCAGTTCCCTTCGCACCCCACATTCCCTAATCTGCAGGACCCATAGGCATTAAAACATAGTTTTGTAAGAAACCTCAGCTCCCTCAACCCTTGGACTTATGGGAGCTTCACGGAACACTAGAGTCGGAAGGAATTGTAGTGAGTGTCTAATCTTTAGTTTGCAGATAAGGAGAGGCACTGAGGTTCAGGGGTAAAGGGACTGAAGTCATAAAACCCATTAGTGACTGAACTGGAAATGATGCCCGAGTCCTCTGCGTCTAAGGCTAGTGCCTTTTCCGGTATTTCCGAGCGTCTCTCAGATAGCCTATATAAAGGCTTGGCATTTCAGTAGCGTTGTTCTCTCATTACCCCTTCTGAGCAATGCCAGCTGTCCGTGTAGAGAGCGGGGCACTTAGCCAGTGCTGGGCCAGAGCTGTCTGTTAGGGGAAGTTGAATGAATGCATTGACATTTTCAGCCCATGGTAGATCCTGCTTTGCCCTCCCAGCTCTATCTGACCTGATGCTTTTAGAGGAAGAGTGATTACATTTGCTGTTCAACTAACAATTGTGTGTAATTTTCAGCCTGCCTTATTCTTCAGCACTGTCTTCCCACGCTTCCATCACATGCCATGGCATATTTGCTTCCCAATTATGCTGGTAGCGACTTACCTACACCATTTGGAAAAGGTTGGCCTAAAGTAGTTATTTGCTGTGCATAATAAATCTTGATTGATACCTTGGTAATCTCTGAGATTAGTCCAAGAATCCCTCCCACAATGGGGAGGATTGAAGACTTAGGGAAACGGGTGACAAAAAAAAGGGAGGAGCATGCTTTCTTTCTGATGAGCTGAGAGATTCACGGTGGTTCGGTGTCTGTTTGCCTGACTTTCGCTTGGTGTGGGCTAGTTCTGTTCTATTGCATCTCATAGATGCAATAAAAGCTTGTGAGCAGAATTGTCATTAGCCCTCACCTAATTCAATCACTGCACTTTTAGGAAAAACAACAACAATAAAACACTTGATCTGAGAGAGTGCCAAAGTTGCACTATGAGCTCATGGAAGGGCTAAGGTTGGAAGTTGGTCCTGAGTTCTGAAGATCAGGCATCTCTCAGCTAAATACCGAGGTGTAGAAAAGGTTGGATAGTTATCACCCAGAGAGGGAAGCATGTTGTACTGTTTTAATAAAGGGTTAAAAAAGCAGTTTTGAAACTCCAGGAGGTACCTGACTTTTATTTAAGAGGAAAATTAAAAAAAAGGAAACAACCTACAAAGCTATGGGAAAGTGTTATTTGAATCATACCTACCTATTCAAATGAAGTAGATGTTGCCAAGTGACAGGAATCCTAAACTTTAGTCTAACATCAGCCACTTTATATGCTTAAGTTACAAAGAACTCCGGTCTCTCAACTCTCCTATCACTAAAATATTGTATTCATATCTGTCCCTTTCTTTAATATCATTCATTTATTCATCAACACTAACCTTAAAGCCAGGCCTTGGGTTAGTTACTGAGGGAGATTTAGAGACTCATGGAATGTGATTTAAAGATTAACATAACCACTCAAGTCCATTATTCTCAACCCTTGAATTAATACGTACATGAAGATCTCCACATGCATTTAGTGTGCAGATAAGTTTTGAAAACAACTACTTTAAGCTCACAGCTCTGGATAGTAGATAATACCATGAAATGATTGGTTGTTTGTTTTTAAATATTGGTGATCTATATGGATGTTTATAGAGGAGTAGAATGTAGATTTTGGGGGGGGGGAAAGAAAAAAAGAAAAATATGGCCATACACGTCTCACTTCTCTTTTGTGGATGACAGTAACTTGGTGTTCACACTGTATATCTGGAAAGGCTGAGTAGGGTGTCCAACCTCCTATATTCTCCCTTTCCTGATTTATTAAATGCAGATAATAACAGTGCTACCTCACATGGTGATCAGGCTAACTATGTGGCCAATAAAATATTGCTTGACCTGTATGAGGCCTCAGTAAACACCTGTGCCTGTGATCAGTCTGCGGGTTTCTGATATGCATAGTTAGTGGGAGAAGACAGAAGAGCAACAGGGAAGGTGATGAGTAAAACGTTCGTTCTCTTAGGCGTCTTCTTAATTAATTCGCATTTGACACAGTTCCTGAAAGAGCACTTCTGACTCCCTTCAGCACTGGGGATGTTGCTTAGAGGAAGGCCATTTCTCTTGCTCGCCTCTCTGCTGTTGGCCATTGCATATTTTCAGAGCCTTTATGGAGATCTGATCTCCCCTTTCACTTCTTGCTTTCATGATGATTGTAAGCTTAGAGTGAAACCCATCTAGAGCCAGAGGAAGTAAAAGCAGGGTAAGTCTTGGTCCAGCAACACCAGCTCTTTCCACTGCCAATCTCTGTGTTCACATTGGTTCTCTCTGAGAAACTGAGAAATCCCAATGAATGTGCTAGTTCACGCACTCACTATGCTAGTGAGGTTTCAGCAAACCTAGTTATCAAAAAGCAGGGCTTAATTAAGATTTTAGAGAAAGAAAGTTCTATAGAATATTAGAGCTGGTTGGGACTTCATAGGCCCCATTTTGAAAAAGAGTGTCCTCTCTTGTTAAAGGTCACCCTGGAATAGCTGAGACTAGACCTCAGGCTACAGGGACTCTGTTTACACTGCTGCATTTGTCAACTTCCTTGGATCCATCTCACAATTAGATTTTCCTTTTTTTTTTTTGAGATAGAGTCTCACTATTTGCCCTCAGTAGAGTGCTGTGGCGTCACAGCTCACAGCAACCTCCAATGCTTGGGCTTATGCGATTCTCTTGCCTCAGCCTCCCAGGCAGCTGGGACTACAGGTGCCCACCACAATGCCCGGCTAACAATTAGATTTTCTTATGTAGAATTTTCACTCTTGCTAGATTTCTGTTTCAAGATAAAATTTCTGGCTCGGCGCCTGTGGCTCAACAGGCTAAGGCACCAGCCACGTACACCTGAGCTGGCGGATTCGAATCCAGCCCGTGCCCGCCAAACAACAATGAGGGCTGCAACCAAAAAATGGCCGGGTGTTGTGGCGGGTGCCTGTAGTCCCAGCTACTTGGGAGGTGGAGGCAGGAGACTCGCTTGAGCCCAGGAATTGGAGGTTGCTGTGAGCTGTGATGCCATAGCACTCTACCCAGGGTGACAGCTTGAGGCTCTGTCTCAAAAA
>CAUYRH010069784.1:0-20922 GCA_963574655.1 Perodicticus potto | reverse complement strand
TGAGAAGTTGACTGAAGCATCTGGGTGCTTCTTCTTGTGCTCCTCCCGACAAAGAATGCATATGATGACATTTTGCCTCTCGGCTTCTTAGGATCTCCTTTGCCCATGTTTAGTTATTTTTCCTCAGCGAGGCACAGAGTCACCCAGTGCCCGTCCGGCTCTCACTTGCCCCGGCGCTGTCTCTCACTTGTATTGATTTTAAAAATTAGAAAGACTAAGCAAACATCCATTGCTCAAAACAATAAAAAATTAAAAAATAAATATAAACTTGAAATCTCCCTTGTTTTCCACACCCAATCTATCCCTTCCACTATGGATTCCAATCCACTGTTTACACATGTACACAAATACATCTGTTTTCACAAATAATTTATAGTATTCGTTTTTTAAATATAATATATATATAATATTATCATACTGCTTGCATCATTATGTAGCTTCCTTTTTTTTTTTAAAGGCATCATTATGTTTTTGAGCTCCATGTGAAAATATTAAATCTAGTCCATTTCCTTTCATAACTATATGGCACTTTGTCATATGAATAAAATAATTTCTTATGCCTTCTCTTATACCTGTGGATGGACATTTAAAATGTTACAAATGATACCACAATGAATGATACCACAATAGATGTGCTCGCACAAGTTTTTAGTCCTCAGATACACATTTAAGTTTTTCCAAGGGTTTTGCCTACAAGTGGAAGAGCTAGGAGGTCTGCTAGGTACATGTTTAGTTTTGATTTTAATGTATATTGACAAATTGTTCCCTGAAACAGTTGTACCAATTTACTCTCTCAATTTATTTGATTATCTTTTTCTCCATAGCTTTTTCAATAGTAGATATTATCAAACTTTAAATCTTTGCTAAGCTAATAGATTAAGAGTAAGAGTATTTTCTTATTTCAGTTTGTAGTTACCCCAATGTACTAGGGTAATCTAGCATTTTTTCCATAGTTACTGGCTGTTCAGGTTTCTTTTATTAGGAATGGCTTGGCCATGTGCTTTGCCACTTTTTTCTTTTGGGTCGTTTGTGGGGTTTTCTCATTGATTTATAAGAGGAGCTCATTATGAATTTCAATCATGTAACTGCTATTTAACTGCTGCAAATATGGTTTTATTTAACTATCATCAAGTTCATAGTTCATCACTTATTTTTCTTTAGAAAGAGTACACAAGGTCAGTTCCAAGTGTGTAAAGGGCTTTATTCTTTTAAAAAAAATCTAATGCGAGATAGAGTACGGTCTCTACAATCGGATGAATAGCTGTAAATAGCTTCCAGAGTTCTAAATAAAAACTTTCTTATAAAGGCCTTCAAAGTTCTTCTCCAAACCTAGACAGTAGTTCCCTTTTAGCTTCTTGGGATGAAAGAGAGACCAACAAGTTCTGTAAGCAGGTGAGCAAAACAAGAGGAAGTAGACTTTCCTTTTACAAACCAGTAGCTGAGCAGAGTCTATTTTCACAAAAACCTCTAAGAAGTTTGAGAGTGGTTCCATTAAGTGACATTTGCCATTTAGTGATCATTGTTCATGCATCTCAGATTTTAAAGTTTAACTTTAACTACGTGGAGTCATTCTGCTTAGTCTCTTCTCCCTCTCCTAAGGACAGGTTTTAGTTATGTTTCAAGATTTCTTACAAGGAGTTTTTACTTTCATGCCTTTATCCTGAGTGGATAATGGTTTGCAATGACTGGCTAAGAGCTGTGGAAATACCAATATGAGGCAAAAAACCTTGCATGTCTATATAAATATTTATAAACACAATAGACTATAAACTCTGTGAGATGTTGTTAGGGCGATGACTGCTTCTTAACCTCCAACCCGAAGAATCACAGCCAGAGGTACAGTAGGCAGAGCAACTCGTAAGCCGCCAACCCATAAATCACACAGGCAGCCTTTATTTGCAAAGTGAAAGTAAGTCCACAAAGCAAAAGCACATCCCAGAGAATGGACAGGTCAGCCCCAGAGGGACGACCCTGTGGAATACAAGTTTTGTTGTTTTTATTATGGATTGGGGGAGGGGGCTGTAGCTTTGGGATGTTGATCTGCTCCCTGCTTATGATTTCCCATTATTCTTTCTGAAAACCCACTGAGGGGAGTGAAACCACAATGAGCCACATCTAAGGTTACACTTGGTCACTCTTCTCCTACTAGCGCATATGCTTTGTACAGGGGAAAGTCACAACTTCCTGTTGTTGTGTTTAATCACTCCTTTTCTTATTGTTTGAGCCCATGGAGTCATTTGTTTAATCTTGTTCAATCAACCATTGCAGGCTGGGAAAACTCCACCCTTAACCCACCCCCTTGCTGAATCGTCCTTTTCTCCTAACTGCACCCTAACAATGTGGGCCTGTGTTTATCAAATTCATGACGCTTATATGCTCAGCACTTGGCTCAGATGACAATAGTAGGTAGTGGGGACGCGCTGACCATTCTCAATCTACAACTGTTTATTGAATCCCAAGTCTGGGTTAGACACTCATGTAATCAAAGTGACTGAGACAAGCAAAGCTCCTGCCCTGATGAACCTTATATTTTAGTGCCAGAAAATACTGTAATGCCAGGGAGAAGGGACAGAAAAGTGACAAGAAAAGTGATGCAGTGAAGTGGGGTAGAGAGTGTTGTGTGAGTGGAGGGAAGAGTGGGTGTTCTGTTACAGAGACTATGGTCTGAGAAGCCTCCAGAGGAGGAAGCATAGTGATTAGCTAGAGATGGAGATGGTAAAACCATAGTGTCAGGGCTCCAAAAACATCACTTCCATTTCAGGAGGTTAAGTTCTACCTCTTTATATTTAGATTTGAGGCAGTATATATGTATAAGTCTTGGGAGGAAGAAAAGTGACTAAAGTCCGGATTTGGGATTACATTAGGAGTCAATGAATTTGTAAAATACGTCCCCTTTTCTCTGGGAAAGTACAAGAGTTGACACCCTGGAAGAATGGCTGGCTCCACATAGTGGAGGTGGCCTTTGGCTGAATTGTTCCTGGCCTAAGTACTTTTGTGTATTTCTGAGTACCTGTCTCTCCTGCAGCTCACTTGATCTGGATAGTGAACACTGGTTCACTGTTCCCACCGTGCAGGTAACTATAAACTGAGGCTCATGGGATGGTTTAACAAAAACTTACTGAGAAGCATGTTAAGGGCCGCACCAAATTCACGTGTAGCAACTGCTGTTTGCACACTCGGAAGACTAAGGTTCTCTACATATTAACTAAATGCAAACTGCCTTCTTCATTTGTTTTTAAAAATCTGTTTCAAGTTCCTAACAGTAGTAAGGGCACATTACGTTTTGTTCCCTCCCCCTAACTCCTGACGAAAAAGAAAAAAAAAAAATCAAGCTGTTGTTTTGTTTTGTTTCGTTTTCCTAGCCAAGTGCGCAAATTAGGGATGCTTCCTAAGTATCTGGTGATGGTTCCATTGTGGTGCTCATTTTGCTTTAGGCAGTACAGACACCTTCACGTTTCCTTCTGTAACAAATCTTTTTCCAAGTCTTGGCCGCGGCTGACCGAGCCGGTCTGCAGACTAGTTGATCTGTACACGGTCTTTAACCTCCACACACGAAACTTACGGCCTCTCTGAGCAACTGATTTTCAAGCCAGGAGAACAAATGAAAGTGCTCGTTCGTCTTTCGAAAAATATTTATACATTTGGTATGCTCTCCACCTTCCATTGGGTACTTAGTCATGAATACGGAATGTGACATCGGTTTTACACGTTCGCAAGCTTTTAAGTTCCTGGGAAGATACGTCCATATCTAACGTTTCCTTTTCCTGATTGACTTATCTTCATTATGCTACAGGACACCCCTCTCGCCTAGCGACTGTTCTCTCTTTGAGATCATTTCGGAAGCGAAGCCTTGACTTTGGACGGCCGTTCAGAACTATTCTCCCCGCCTTCCTCCCCTCAGTACACTCAGAGCCGAGGCCGCTGGCATCTGAGCTGCAAGAACCGTGGCAGGCGCGGAGAGGAGGGTGTGGTGCTGGCGACAGGCTCCCGCTGGCGACGGGGGGTTAATCGGGGAGCCGGGGTCGGTGCCCTCGAAGTTGGGGCCTCGGGCAGAGCCGCGCGGGAGCCAGGACGGCCGCTAGACCGGAGCGCCCCGCAGTGCTGCTCGCTCCCGAGGGAAAGAATCGCCTTATCTGTCGCGATCCCAGAGGGATACTCTTCCCAGTGTAGTCCCCGCTACCCAGCACTGGGCCGACGTAGGCCAGCGGGGAAGCCCAGACCCGGAGCAGGGGAGAGGGGCCGGGGGTCGGGGGGATTTCCTCCCGCGCTTCCCTCTCCAACGGGAGCGGAAAATGAGATTTGCTGTGCATTCCAGGCGCGGTTCCCTGGGGTGACCTCTCCCAGCCGGCCAGGGCGGGGGGAGCAGACAAAGAGGCGAGGCGGGCGGAGAGGGGACCCCGCGGGGAAGCAGGCGGGGTGCGGGGGGCGGGGTCAGTACCGGGAAAGGGGGCGGACAGCGGGTCCGGCGGCGGCGGCGGCGCCTGGCCAATGAGGCGCGGCCCCGGGCGCCGCGCTGGGCCGCCGGCATTTAAACCGGAGACGGCGCGATGCCTGGCACTCAGTGTGCCCTCCGCGGACCGGGCGACCCGGTGCACAGCGGCGGTGTCACTCTCGGTCCCGCTGACCCCGCGTCGAGCCCGGGCGGCTCGGGCCGCCGCCTCACTTAGCGCCACGCGTCAGAAGCACAGGTCCGAAGACCCGCCGCATTGACAGGTGAGCGCGGAGTCACCCGGCAGGGGTGTGTGTGTGTGGTGTATGCGTAGGAACCCGCAAACGAACCCCAGGTCCCGCTGGGTTCAGACGCTCCGCAGCCCTCGGTGCACTCGGGCCGGAGCCCCGCACTCCGCTGGTGTGAACCCTAAAGAATCATCTCCGGGTCCTTCCAGCCGAGGTCGTGAGGGCCGTGATGTCGCTGCTCCGAGTTTGCAGGGAAACATAGGTAAACCGGCTGTAAAAAGCGGTTGCACCCTGCTTTTCCTCCCGGAGCCCGGGCACACGCACCTGGCGCCCCCGGCACAGCTACTGCCAGGCGCGCTCGCATAGCGGGGACCCAGAGTCCGGCGGGCAGAGCGCCGAGCAGCGGGTACCTGCTCCCCGCGACGGCGCTGGCAAGTCGCACTGACGGGGTCCCGTGTGGTCGATTCTGGGGGAGGTCTGGGACGTCGTGGGGTGCCTCTCTGAGTCCGGCGAGGGATCCTGCTCGAGGTTCCGAGAATTGGCGGTGTGTGCATCTGCCCGTTACCGAGGTGAGATGGAGACTGACACGAGCGGGGCCTCTGGGTTCGGGCACAGGGGAACCCGGAGCGGGAGCGGTGAGTAACCACGCAGCTGGAGTGCGGTGCGCTGCCCTGAGCTCGGGGTCCAGCGAGCTCGCCGTGTCCACACGGCACACACCGCACACACATCCTGGCTGCGCACACGCAGGCTCTCGGGTCTCTCTTCTGAGCCTCTCCCAGCCCCACGCACGCCCCGGCGGAACAGCAGACGACCAAGCGCTGTGAGGCGACCGCCGGCTGGGTCCCACTTCGCTGTGCCACTTACTCTGTGTCCTAGCGGCCCGGCCATGCCTCGCAGCGCCTTGCTGGCTCGGGACCACCATGGACTGGCGGCGGAGGCGGGTTGGCTGCGCGAAGTCGCTGGTGGTCCCTAGTCCTCGCTCGCCGCCTGGCTCTCTGCACTGACCCCTCTACAGCTTGCAAAGCAATGCTGGGGGGTGGGGATGGTGAGTGGGGGGCGCATCGGGTTGGGCTGTCACTTCCTCGCTGGACGGAGTTACTCGTGGACCTCAGGCTTGACCATGCCTGCAGATCCTAGCTCCGCCTCCTGGGCGCCTCACCTTGGCATTTCCCTGTACCGGGCTCTGGCGACTGTCCCCCGGCAAGACGGGGCCGCGGCGGCGGCGGGGGTGGGGGGCGCTAAAGGTGACCGGACTCTGCTGTGGATTCCTTCCTGCGCGCTCAGAGCTGTCTCCAGTGTGCTCCCAGGTCGAGCGAGCCTGCTGCCTTCCCCTCCTCAACCCACTCCGAATCCTGGCTCTTTTAGATAGAAATACAGCCTCTAAGTTAGGGGTTAAAATCTCCTCTTAAATGGTCCGAGGGCAAAGAGGCGACCCTCGGTAGGTAATTGGATCTCCTTCAGGAAAGAGCAAATCTGAGCGTTGTACTCGTGTGTTTATGTTCCCCTTCGGGATGGTGCCAGGACAAGAAGTGATTAAAAACCATCTATTGTGTTAAGTGGGTCACTAGGGCTTTAAGTCGTCCCAGGGACCCCAGAGTAGTGGCTTTCTTCTGGCTGTACACACAAGTTAAACAAACATCTTAGAAGAGGTTAAGATAACCCCGATCCCAGGGTGAGGAGTCTTCTTTCACCCTTAGGGCTTCTCCCTTTTGTTTCTTTTTTCTTTCTTTCTTTCTTTCTTTTTTTTTTTTTGTGGGGGGTGGGGGATGGGGAGAATACTTGGGAGAGTTAAGGGGATGTACTTTTTCAAATCAACAAAGGAAAGATCTTAAGAAAACTACAGACTTTCATCCTCCGAAGTTCACAACAGTAGGCGATTTGATTACTATCACTAGATAAATTACACTGTCAAATTGTTAATATTAATTAATTGTTTAAGAGTTCTTTAGCACTGTAGAGTATGTGTGTTTGTGTGTGTTTAACCCCCAGGTCATTGTAAGAATTAGAGTCTTTTGTAAACTTTGTAATTTCATAGGTTTCCTATTTTCTTAAAAGTTCATTTTTGAGTGAAATGTTTTGGTAACCCACAATCTATCGGAAATCAAGGTTGGCTAATGTGGTCTTTATATCCGTGATTACACAGGGAAGATGAGAAACCTATTATGTCCCCATGTTTCTGAATCCGTCTGCTTGTGCTGTTTTAAACTGAAGCTGACGATGCTCTGAGTCTTAATGGTCAAGTATTAGAAGTGATAAAATGCAAAGAGGTTTCACACTACTGACCCCTCTCCCAAGAAATGCTTGTTGATGGCAAAGCATGTTCTAGAACAGAAAGTAAAGGACAGACAAGAAACCTAGAACTTTTATGTACAGGAAAGGAGGGGGCAGCAGTTAGGGGAGGAGACTTCAGCATCTAGCTGAAAGTCACCCATCAGGCAAGTGCTACCCAGACCCTGTCTTACATCTGCAAGGAATTTTCTTTAGTTTTAACATATGCTTTTAGAAATGCAAAATACAATAGGAATTCCTAGGACAAGAGAAGTCTTTTTCTTAACATGGGAACACAAAGATATAAAGTTAAGTATAAATGTTCATTTATACTTTCATTTACAGTATTCTTCAAATTCATTGCATTAGAAAACAAACTCAGGTGGCTCTTGCTAAGTACTGTGCCATGTGTCAATAGGACAGTGATTAAGGTCATTTGTTTGAGGCTAGATAGAACTGGGCTTAAACCCTTACTTTCCCATGTACAAGTTGCATGTCCTTCGACCGATTTCTAATTTTTATTTGTCTGGATTTGCTGGTTGGTAGAAAGAAGACACTATTATCTACCTCATATTTTGTTATTAAAATGGCTGACATAGCAAGGGCTCCAAAATAAAAGGCAAACCACTGGGAGAAGTAGCAATATTATGCAGCCCCAATATGTATCATGGTGGTTCTCAACGAAATGCTGAATCCTGCACACATAGTGACTAATATGTATCTTTTACTACAGTACAGAACCTATAACTTGGGTGTCTTTCAGTCCTGCTGCTTAGTGGTCATTTCTATTTAATACTTTCTAACTTGTTTCCTGTTGACCTCAAGAATTGTATATAGCCACTTAACTTTGCTAAATAATCCTCCCCAAACATAGAGCTTCTGAGATATGTAACTACTGGGTGGTCTCTTCCCTGTCCTGTGCAATTTTGGGCCCCAGCTTGATTTAGCCTAAAGGTCTTCAGAATACAGAGGCTGTTTAGGGTACCTGCAACATAGGGGGTGAGAGTTTACCAGCGTGCCAACCAAAAATTCTTACCTTCTTGGTGCAACTTGTTTGAACAAAAAAAAATCAACACAGCATATTTTTAAAATTATCTACTTAACTCTACAAGTCATCTTTTAAAATTAAAGATCAAATTAAAAATAACTTTTAATCTTTCCAAAAGATTCAATTCTGAGAAGAAAAGGACCGATTATTCTAAAACCTGGCCTGCATTTAGAGCATTTGCAATCACTTCCATTATTTCTTATGCCAAGAAAATAGTTTGACTTTATGCCTGTTGAATGTCTTTCTAATACTTGTTTCGTGAGGAGGACTTGACTAAAAGTTCAGGCAGAGTCTTTTGGCTTTCACTGTGATTCCTGCTCAAAACTCCACTGAGTATGAGCTGGTTCTAAGTTAAAATGAGAAACACACAAGAAGAGTAACAAAAGCTACTGGCCTAAACTTTCCCAAAGACATAGAGAACATTGCGACAGGTCACACATACCATTTTGGAATAAATGATAAAATTCAGTCTGAAGTTAGCATAATGACTGGCATAGTTAGGGCTCCAAAATAAAGGTCAACTGTTATTGTTCGAATTATTAGGAGATTGTGTTCTTAGAGGCTTTGTGAACATTGGAATACATCACCTGATAGAAGTGGTTACCATGGCTCTTCTTGCTGTAGATGTTTAGTCTCCATGATTAGGGGAAATTGGAAGGAAAGTATGAGATAGAGAGGACCTGCTTGGAGAGCATCTGTGTCCTGTGGTCTAAGGGATTGGAGGGGAGGATAGAGGCAAGAGTAAGGTGAAGATGTAGTGAGACTTTCTGGTGGAGAACAATCACAAAGAAAGCTCGCCATAAAAATATGATCACGTAACTTGGAGGAGCAGAATTGCATTAAGGGGTAGTTAGGCAGGGTTTGCGAAGAATAATAATGCCGGAGAGTCAAGGGAGATGTTTGCCGGGTGTCATGGTGTGCCCTGGGTCCATGAGACACCCAAGCTTTAATTTGATGATGTGAATAGGTCATCATAAATGAAAATTGCTGTAAGATATCTGCAGCTAATGGTTAGACATGGATAATATTTCATTGTCCAGAAAAGCATTTGGATTGATCTTTTACTATGAGGAACCATGGAGGGTGAGAATATGGAAAAGAATTAATTCTCCTCAGGGAATTTACATCTTCTGCGTTTCCTCCACATTGAAGATGTTTACAAAGTGAAAATTATTTGGTGGCAATACAATTGGGATTTCAAGTACAAATCATTCCTGTTTTCTTCACAGAATGATTGAGACCAGTTTGGGGGTGGAGAGAGCTGGGGGTGATCATCCACAATGTGACAGAGTATTCCAGTACCAATCATAGTTCTCATCTCCCCACTGCTACTCTGTAGAGCATCCAGTGTGCTTCTGAGCACTGCAGGTCTCTGTTGATTGACAGTCTTGAAGTTGGTTTTTACTTCTCTCCGAACAAAGGCTAAGAACTCAAAACCCTCACAAGAAACGCTGGATCTCTTTTGGGCTTTTAAAAAAATGAAAAGTCATTTCACTGTCCATCCCTAATAAATCTTATTTTAAGAAAAATATCCTTTTCTTAATTAAAAAAAAAAATCCTGCCACTCTAGATCCCTTTGGTTTAAGGGATGGGCATGCTGTCACAAGAACAGGAAATGTGGCCAAATTAAAACTGAAAACCACAATTGACTCATTTTGGATTTATAGCTTTGTTGTTGGTTTCTGCCATAGTATATTCAGTGGCTTCAATTGGAAAGTAAACCGCACAACATTTCGCATGGGACCAGGTGAAAATTTAGGGCCCTTTGGACCTTTCCTAGTAGAAGAAAGACAAGTGTTTGGGAACTTTCTAGGCTAGACAGAGTTTGCCATACTGAGGGTGAGAAACCAAAAGGGTTGTGTTTGGCTCTTCCATTCATTGGCACTGGGGAAGGCATATTAAAATGTAAAGAATGGAAACTTTGTAAATGAATGTAATCTGTAACAATTACGCATTTACCAAATTTTAATGAGCACCAACTCTTGCCAGAAGGCAAGGTGATGAATAAGCCCTCATCAACTCTCAGATTAGATATTTATTCAGTAGCAGATGTGAAAATGCCAGGAAGGAAAAGCTGAGTATAAAGTGGGCCTTACATTGGCCCACAAAAAGAAAATTGCCTTTTTAAACAGATGTTTGTGGAAGGGGATGATGTGTCTTGTGCAGTCAGCATACATTGGCCTCTGTGGGGAATCTTGGGCTGAGGATTGGATGGGTCTAGAAGCTGTTTTGTGGAAGATTGTGTGCCTGGGCCTGGAGGCTACCTCACATACTACTCTATTGAAATGGGCAACAACTGCATTTTATTTTATCTTATTTATTTTTGATCTTGACCCTAAATGGACTAAACAGCAGAAACTTGTGAAAGCTTCTCAAATTCACAGTATATTTGCCCAGCAGACTGAAGGGTTATGGGTCAAGTTTTCCTAATCTCTGGAGAAAAAAATGTCCTGTGTTGTATATAACTGGACTTTTCTCATAAGTGATATTTTAAAAGGCCAAACAAAAAGTTAATTTTTTGTTGTTGGAGCAAAAGAAGTTCTTTAAAGGCACTGATATTGTAACATAAACTGACAAAAGCCAGGAAAACTACAATCAGAGCAAGAGCTGACTATCACATTATCAGCTCTAAACTTGAACTTGCCCACACTCAAAAAAGCTTTAGACTTAATATTTAATTATCTTAATTTGACATTATCCTTAGGGTGGAATGGTTTTTACATACTTAAGCTGTAGAGAACATAGAACTATACCATCTTTGTGCAAGATGTTTGCTTAGCCTAATAACACCAACTTATCTACTTTCTTGGGGGGAGAAATGATAAGGTTACTATTAAATTACACTTAGTGGTTATCACTAGTAATACTGGTGTTCTGAAGAGAACAGGAAAATGAATACTTCACAGCTATGCTCTTAGGTCCAGAATGCGCGACAGGATTGGGGCAGTAGAAGCCTCAGGATTCAGGACAGATTATTATGATGGCCAAAGGAGGGAGACTGGGAATTTGGAACTGCAATTATTGAAAAGAAAATCATTCCATATCTAAACAATTCCCTCTGTGCTGAATGGCCTCCGGTGCTACAGGCCTTGCTATTCAAAGACTGGTAGAAAAGCAAACACAGTGAGTCAGAATCTGCATCTTAATGATATCTATCCCTAGATGAATATCGCACTTTCCAGTCTAAGAAGCACTGTCCTGGGAGGACCTTGGTCGTCTGAACCTTGTCCCTCCTTTTCTACCCTTAAAAAACATGCTTCTCTGAGTCTTCCTCCCCCTCCTCCTCCTCTTCTTTCTCTGTCTGCCCTATCTTCCCTGAAAACCTGGGAGGAGTTCTCCTTTCTTTAATTTGCTGATTCACTCCCATTATTTTTTCTCTAAGCTTTTCTATTTTTTGTCAGTTTTCCCTTGGCCTCACCCACTTGTCATTAATTTTTGCCATTGTTCACGTCATTGCCTTTTCTGACTCATATCTAGTTCCAGACCCATCCACAATAATTCACCGTCATTAACTTATTCAACATGTTGGTGGCAGTTATTAATGCAAATACTTGCACACCCTTGTTCCATGGTGCCTATTTTTCTACATTTTAGATTGTATACACACAGAGATGCATATGAATGATATAGTTCACTATTTAAAAGGTAGAAAAATATATATCATGGTATGAAGGATGATGCCCTTCATCCTGAGGGATGAGAAGCCAAAAGGGAATGTCTGTGCCCAGCTTGAAATGAGAATAAACAAGTAGTTGAGGAGTCTCATGTACAGTCATCTGTCCTGTCTGCAGTGCTTTTGGTGAGCTCTCAAATTCCTTTCATGTTGACACTGAACTTGATCTCAACAACCTGCCTGGGAAGGCAAGGTATTTGTATCTTCTCAAATCCAGTCATTTATTGAGAGGTAAGGTGACTTCATCAAGTTCAGACTGCAGGTTGTTACCCCAGGACTGGCACTGGACACTTGCCCTTGCGATAAGTTGGTCTCTCCCTGTCAGATGCTTGCTGGTCTCCAGGAGTCTCTTTTTTCTCACATGATATAAGGCAAAGTCTCCTAAGCATTCAGAACTCAGGAAGCCTCAGGATGGTTGGGAAGAAAACACTCGGCCCCTTTCCTGGGGGATGAGGCCCTCTAGGCAGGGAGGCTGATTCATATTGCAGTAAAACAAAAGGGAAAGTTCCCCAAAGAAGTGTAAAGGTAATGCGGCATTGACATGGCAGGGCTTCGTAAATATTGTCAAATACAAGAATGAGTATCGTTAATGACCATAATACAAAGTCACACACGCAGCTGTGGTCAGAAGCCCAGATGAAATTCTGCGGGAGTCCGTGAGATGAAGGCAGCGGCCCTGGCCGAGATGACATCTTGGTTTCTTCCCTGTGAGAACCTGGGCAAGTTCTTCCTAGATTGATGGCTGGGAGGGTAATGAGAAGACAGTACCTGAGTCACAGAGATCTGGGGCTTCAGTGAAACATTTCACATCAAGAGCTTAAAAACTGCCGCCTAAAAGGCTAGGTGCTATTTTTACCTTTTTAATTAATCAACTTTTGCGTTTTTCGTGTTTGCCCCTGTCTGTGCTCCCTCCTACAGCATGAACCGCACCGCCTACACTGTGGGAGCCCTGCTTCTCCTCTTGGGGACCCTGCTGCCGGCTGCCGAAGGAAAAAAGAAAGGGTCCCAAGGAGCCATCCCCCCACCACACAAGGCCCAGCACAACGACTCGGAGCAGACTCAGTCTCCCCAGCAGCCCGGCTCCAGGAACCGGGGACGGGGCCAAGGGCGGGGCGCCGCCGTGCCCGGGGAGGAGGTGCTGGAGTCCAGTCAGGAGGCCCTGCACGTGACGGAGCGCAAGTACCTGAAGCGAGACTGGTGTAAAACCCAGCCGCTCAAGCAGACCATCCACGAGGAGGGCTGCAACAGCCGCACCATCATCAACCGCTTCTGCTACGGCCAGTGCAACTCTTTCTACATCCCCAGGCACATCCGGAAGGAGGAAGGCTCCTTCCAGTCCTGCTCCTTCTGCAAGCCCAAGAAATTCACCACCATGATGGTCACGCTCAACTGCCCTGAACTGCAGCCGCCCACCAAGAAGAAGAGGGTCACTCGCGTGAAGCAATGTCGTTGCATATCCATCGATCTGGATTGAACTGAATCTGGATGCACCCAGCCTCAGAGCCAGACCCGAAACAACCGATTCTTAATTCAGCTTAAACCTAGAGGCCAGAAGAACCACCTGCTGCCTCCTGGCAGGAGCCTGCTTGCGCGTAGTGTGTGTGCGTGAGTGTGCCTGGGTGCCTGTGCGCGTTTTCAGACACCAGAGGAAACTCAGTCTCCATCTAGGGCACTTCTTATTTTGTAAACATATCTCTTTAAAGGGGTGGTCCAGAAGCCCACCCCGCCCCGACTCACAGCGGGGGGCGTGGGCGGGAGTGCGGTCTGGTTCTGCCTTTGTCATCCCGGTGCCCTCCTGGGGAGCAGAAACTCCTTTCAGAATGAATGTTAAAGGAAAAGGCTACCTGCTTTAGTCCTGCATTGGACAAGGGCAAGTTCTTTCAACCTGTGCTCACTTCCACCCTTCCTCTTCCCCGCCACAGTCCACTCAGTCCCTCCTTAGGTTCTCACACCTGCCAAGGTTTCTAAATTAATTTGCTTCACTTGGGTGTACAGGTTGTTCGTTTGTGAAGACCCTCCAGACTCCAGGGGAGGCTGATGGGCAAGGACTAGCAGGATAGTGGAGTGGGGAACCGAATCTGGCCCAGAAGTGGGTAGGTAGGGAGATGTACCCATCCCAGAGCGCAGGGAGACCCAGGCTTCATGAAAGTTTGTTCCTAGTTAACAGAACCCAAGTGTACAGAGGAGAAAGGGGATTGCCAAAGAGTTACTGTGATCTGCTGAAACTGCCTGCAACCCAACACCAAACTTCACACATAAACATTGACCACTCTGATTTTCAGAACTGAGTGAGTGAGCCATGACCGAACTAATCTTTCTGCTTTGTCCCTCAGGTGGACAATAGATGTAGCTCAGAACCCTCTCCCTGGAGATAGGGAATAAACGATAACCTCATAGACCAAAGGTCCTAATAACTTCCCTTTGTCTTGGTTATAATAACACTTCATTATTTCTTTTCTTCCTTCCTTTTTTTCTTTCTTCTTTTTTCTTTTTTTTGAGACAGAGTCTTACTCTGTCACTCTGGGTAGAGTGCCATGGGGGTCATTGCTCACAGCAACCCCAAACTCTTGGGGTCAAGCAATCCTCCTACTTCAGCCTCCCAAGTAGCTGCTACTACAAGTGTCTGCCCTTATGCCTGGCTAGTTTTTCTATTTTTAGTAGAGACTGGGTCTCCTTCTTGCTCAGGTTGGTCTGGAACTCCTGAGCTCAAGCAATCCACCCACCTCAGCCTCACAGAGTGCTAGGATTACAGGCGTGTGCCACAGCACCTGACCTACACTTCATTATTTCTGCATAATACTTCAAGAGCCACAAACCTGTCTTATAAAGATTCTGCCTCTGCTGAGTGTAACTGACTGTAGTCTAAGACAAAAGAGCTTACAGCATGCTCCATTTCAGCTAGAAGTATATTTTGGGTCTTTTTGTTCTAATAAAAAGAGCTAGAGAGAAGAGGAAAGTGACAAGTGATTGCCTCTGGCTAAGGAGTAGTTAGCTCTTAGTGCCTGGAAGGTATGTAAGGTACTAACACCTGCCCCTTCTGCATTTGACCTCTGAGGGTCTGAGGGGAAATCCTGTTAAGAGAACACAGCATTGGATTCCTTAGCTGTCTATCTACTGCTGTTGGGATCCCTGTAACATGGTAACCATTCAGTGCTGTCACCTGATTAACCTTGGCCTGCTAACAGAGGATTTTTTATCTAACTATCAAAGTGCAGAATGAATGAAACTTACCTTGCTTTAGATTTGGCTAATCTGTTCCCTTTAGGCCTGTAGTTTTATATCTAACTCCCCCCAAATATTCCTTTTGCCTTGTATCTTCTTAGCCTCACTAAGCAAGTCAAATATAACATGGAAAACAAATACCATACGCTTGGGATTCAGTTGCCCATCAAGCTCCAGCATTCAAAGAACCATTGCAACTTAAAGAAGCTGTCTTTATTTTGTTTGTGTTTTGGCCCAGTGTTCTCCCATCTAACAACTACACAGGAATCATTTTAAGGCAGAAGTTTTCTTGGACATCCAAAATGTTGGGTCTCATTTTAAAATGTTTGAACTCACTACTGATGATTCTACACTAAGTGAATTTGTGCTAACGTACAGTCTGTGTTTTGTATACACTGTATGCTCCTGCCCTCAATCTTTGTATCATCCACATTCTCCAACAATAAAGCACAGAATGGATTTAATTAAACCCAGACATGCTAAGGCAGAATTTTGAGGGTGGGAGAGAGGAAAAGAAAGGGGAAGAAGCTGAAAACGTAAAACCACAGCAGAGAGGAAAAAGGACATTCAGAACCAGCAAACACTGAATTTCTCTTATTGTTTTAACTCTGCCACAAGCATGCAATTTTGTAAAAAAGAAATGACTTAAGTTGGCAGCAGTAATCTTCTTTTAGGAGTTTATACCACAGTCTTGCATGTAAGTCGGATTTGGCTCAAGTAGAGAGAATTTCCTCAAATTAACTTCACCAGGATAATCAGGAGCATAACTACTCTAAAAGCACATCACTACCCAAAGAGGGAAATGTCTGCTTTTCTTACTGTGCCTATATTAAGATCAGCGCAAGTATGGTGTGTCTTCCAACATTTATTGAAAATACCATATCTATTACATATTTTATTGGAGTCACTGATGATATAATGATTTTTTTTTGTTATTACGGTAGATTTTTTTATGGCAAGATATTTGTGATCTCGATCTTATCTATTAAAATAATGCCAAACACCCAATATGAATTTTTATGATGTACACTTTGTGCTTGGCATTAAAAGAGAAAAACACACATCTTGTAAGTCTTTTTTTGTTACTGTAGTTCTTCAAAGTTATAAGTGTGAGTGAAAAATCTGGAGGAAAGGATAATTTCCACTGTGTGGAATGTGAATAGTTAAACAAAAAGTTATGGTTATTTAATGTAATTATTAATTGAAATCCTTTGGTCACTGTGATTGCAAGCATGCTTTCTTTTTCATTTCTTTGACTTCCTCTGAGCTGAGCAGACAAGCTTTTAACTTGTATTATTTTGGAGACTTTCATCAGGTCAGGGGGAAACAAAATCTTGACACGTCTGAATATGCCTTACTAAGTGAAGACCTGATCTTTTTTTTTTTTTTTAACTGAATGTTCCTTAAAGGTTAACATTTCTAAGCAATATTAAGAAAGACTATAAATGTTATTTTGAAGAACTTATGATGTGTGTATACAACAAAATAGCAGATAAGTGATGAATTGTTCAAAAAAATAAAATCCTTTTAAGGAGAAAATCTAAAATGAAAAGTGTATGTACAGAACATTTATAAGTGACCAGTGAATGCTTAAGAGTAAAAGTAGTTCTATTGATTTGTCATTTCTCAAGATATTTAATATCAACTGCTTTATGTATCATGTCTGCTTTAATCATTTAAAAATAACAAAGGATTATATAGACCATGATTGAGGTACCTTGCTGTGTGTGAGGACGAGAGGGGATTTGATAGTCTCATAAAAGTTTATTTGGCTTAAAGTTTCATGAATCTATAATTAGAATGTAATTTTCACCCTAATAATGTTCTATATAGCCTTTGCCAAAGAGCAACCAATAAATTAAACTCTTCTCTTTGTGTGCATGTGTGTTTTAACTGGTAGTATTCCTAGGAAGAAGTGGACACAGATTCCCTTGTCATGGAAAGGTAGGCAGAAAAGAGATGATTGGATATCTTGTGATCTTAGAGAGAATTTAGTCCTTTTACCAAGACCTGTTAGTATTCTGCTTGATTTTAGTAGGACACCTCAGGCCGTGGCAGTTACAAGCAAAGGAAAGCAGGTCGGCTAATGAAAGTACCAGCCTCATGCCCAGAGCTCAGCCAGAAAGAAGAGCTGGAGAATGTTGTGAGGGAGGCCTTCGGATGGTGGAAGGGGCATCACAAGGAAATGATAATAGCTTTCTACGAGAAAAACAGAAGACAGTTTGGGACCTCAGTAGAAGGAAGAGCTTCATAATGATGAATGATTCAGCAATATCATGAGCTATCTTTGAGATAATGAACTACTGTCCTTGGAAATACTAAAACATAGGCTAGATATCACTTGATAAGGATGTAAAGTAAAGTGTGTCGTTGCCCTGAGTATGCAATTGAACTAGTGGATTTTCGAGGTCCCTTTCCACTCAAACAAATGATACAAGATTTCTAGAAGGTATTGGTGCTCTAACAATAATAAAAGTCCCAGAAACTATTGAGAAGGGACACTAAGAAAGGGACTTCAGTTATGGGGTGGGAGGAGGAAAACCTGGCTTGCTGAACCAAAGTCTGGAGTGCCCATAAGAATGTGAGTATGAAGTAACCTAGGTAATGAATGACCTATAGAAAGAGGCAATCAATGACCAACAGAAAAAGGCAATAATTCCCACAGGTGCAGAGAGGCCAATGAAAGACTTGCAGCCAATTTCAAATGAAGAGAAAGCAGGTATTTATACCTCTGCACGGCCTTTGCATCTCCATCTCTCTCACCTTTGCTGCTTCTTGAGAGGGACCCACTTCCAACTCTAATTGGAAGTATTCTAAACTTTCTCTTTGTTCTTCCTAAATAAATTTACTCTTTGTTAAATAGAAATTTCTGCAGGTTACTTTGCTCTCTATTCACACTGCCTATGCTGCACCCATTTTATTTCCAGTCTCCATTCATTTTTACTCTCAATTGCCACTGTGCCTCAGTTGAACTTTCTAGCTCAGTTGAACAATTGAGCCAGGTCATTGATTCAGGGACTGGGATCCCTGACCCCCAGCAACTATATATGGCAAGTTGATGCCAGACACCATGCTAAGGATTTTATTTGAATTGTTTCCCACTTAATCCTCAGGGTAGCTCAGTGAAGTAGGTGCCACTATCGTAGCTAGAAATCAGTGAACTCATATGGTCTTACTATAGCACCTGGACCCTTAAACATTATGGAGAACTGTGAGCAATTTTTATTGCTGTTCTTAAGAACAGAACACAGAACACAGCGTTCTAAAAATAAATCTAATAATTGTTTATTCACCTCAAAGGATTAAGGCTACCCTGATGTTGTAGTTGGCATCATTGGGAACTCAAGCTCTGAAGCATTCAGTCAAATCCACTTTGCCACTTCTTTCCTTGTTATGGCCTCTTTTTGCTTTGGGGAGGGGAGAATGGGAGCAAATACCAAGGAGAGTATTCTCAGAAAAGCCATACTTAGGAGGTAACATCTGAACAAGGCTTAAAAGGTGAGTGGAACTTAACACAGAAGGGCATTCCAGGCTTGAAAAAAATAATAAGTATGTTTGGGGATGTCAGCAAAATGCTAACTAAGGACAGACCTCTGGAAATTCTCTTCTTCATAAAATCAATGAGAGCCTTACAAAAAATAGATTCAACTTCTTTTAACTCTGGAAATTAATTGAAGACATACTGCAATTAGGGTGAACATTTGTTAAAAAAAAAGATTAAATCTCTGTAAACACAGTGAACATTGTGATATCGTAACTTGCCCCATTGTCATTCTCCCCACCTTTAGCTCCACATTAGCCTTAAAACCCAACAGACTATAACTGTGTTGAAAATCAGCAGTCTGGCAGACAGTGGAGTGGGGAAGAATGGAGTTAGAGTTCATTAAAAGCCCCATTACTGGAGAATTGTCATTATTTGACCTGTTCAACAGGCCTGGGAGGCCTTATTTGCAAGGCTATCTTTATCTGACCTGACTTGAAGCTTCCCAGTGTGAAAAACCTGTTGAAACGATTAGAGGCAATTAGTTATCTTTGTGGCTGCCTGAGGCAATGTATAACAGTTGGGAAAAGCAATAGGTTAAACAAAATCTTAGAAAGAAAAGCTGGGAAATGAGATTTTCATAGGAGCTTAGAGAAGTTCCAATATGTTATTGAAATCTAGAAAGCCAAAATGCATGCCCAGGATCACACACATGCTCAGAAAAGACTAGAGAAAGGCTAAAGCTCTCACTTCAGGCTGATGTTGAGGCTTTGTACAAACAGGAAGTGAAGGGTAAGGCAGAGCTGTGAACTGACTCGCTGAGTGTTGAGTGTGTCTCAACATTCACAGAGAGCCCCTCAGCAAAGTTTGGTAGAGTTATTCATTCCAAGTGTCTAAGGAAATCACTGTACAAGTATTAGATGACCACTAAGCTAAATAAACAGAGACTTTAGTGTCCACATACAACATAAAAACACAGAATTTACAGAATTAGTTCAGAAAAGTCACTAAACACAGAAATAAATACACAACAACAAAAAACTATCACAGCAAACCTTGCAGAAGAGAGAGACTGGTTTCAAAAGTAGCTACATTATGTTATCTAAACACCCAGTTTTCAACAAACATACTATGAGGCATGTAAAGAAACAAGGTACAATTCATATATAGGGAAAAAGTGAACAAAAAAATTCTACCCAATTAAGCCCAGACATTGGATTTATAAGCAAAGACTTTAAGTCAACTGTTTAAATATGTTCAAGAACTAAGAGAAACATTTCTAAAGAACTAAAGGAAAATAGGAGAATGGCATTTTACCAAATAATAAATATCAATAAAGAGATAGTACTCATTTTAAAAAATTTTGAAGTTGAAAACCATAGTAACGGAAATAAAAAATTCACTAGAAATGCTCAACATTTGATCAAGCAGAAAAACATTGACAAAGAATCAGAGAAAGAGAGAGAGAGAGAGACTCTATTAAAATCAGAAATGAGGGGGTTTCCCACTTGGGTCTCTCTCCCACTGCCAGAGATTCTTTTGCTTATCATGCTTATGAATCTTGCCACCAATAAACTCTATCCTGTCACTTAAAAAAATCAGAAATGAGGCTCAGTGCCTGTAGCTCAGTGGCTAGGGTGCCAGTCACTACACAGGGGCTGGTGGGTTCAAACCTGGCCTGGGCCTGCCAAACAAAAATGACAACTATATATAAAAAAAAAAAATCACAAGTGAAATGGAGTGGACATAACTAGGGACATTACAGAAATAAAAAGAATTGTAAGAGAATACTATGAACACTTACATGACAACATATTAGATAACTTATAAGCAATATCTATTGTAATAATGAGCATGGTTCCATTTTTTTGATGTTTGATGACTGATACATTTTCAGCCTCACCCCTCCTGCAACCCTTTCTGTCTTGCACGTGGAAAAATCATATGTAAGCCTAAGTTATCTCTCATGTGATACTGACGGGATGATCAAACCATGCTATGAAGGCCCTTCCTACATGTGGAAGTCTTTCTCTAACCCATAATCTCTAACTGCCACAAAACCTGCAAGTCAATCTCCTTTCCCAGTTCTTTCAAGTCATTTTGAGACCATATTGGGATATGTAGCCTGCTCTCCACAAAAAGCCTCATTATGTGAGAAGTGAATATTTTCATTCTCTCTCTCTCTTTTTTTATTGTTGGGGATTCATTGAGGGTACAAGAAACCAGGTTACGCTGATTGCATTTGTTAGGTAAAGTCCCTCTTACACTCTTGTTTTGCCCCCAAAAGGTGTGGCACACACCAAGACCCCACCCCCCTCGCTCCTTCCCTCTCTCTGCTCTTCCTTCCCCCACCACTCCCTCATTCTTTCTCTCTTTGGTCTCCCCTCCCCTCACCCCCACCATGTCATTAATTGTCATTAATTGTCCTCATATCAAAATTGAGTACATGGGATTCATGCTTCTTCATTCTTGTGATGCTTTACTAAGAATAATGTGTTCCACTTCCATCCAGGTTAATACAAAGGCTGTAAAGTCTCCACTTTTTTAAATAGC
>CAUYRH010069778.1:0-11002 GCA_963574655.1 Perodicticus potto | reverse complement strand
GTAAATCTGTCCCCCAGCAGTCACGCAAACAACTTATCAGTAGTGACTTACAGTAAGGTAGGTGCCCTCGGAGAAGAGGAGAAGGGGTAGATGGTGGGCCTTGGGAATTGTGATACCCCTTCATGGCAAACCTAGAATCCTGGACTGCCACTCCCCGGAGGAGGTTCTTTAAGACTGCTTAGCTCTCCTGCCAACAGCAAAGCAACACAAAAGCCTACCCCTTCTCCCCTCCCCCTTGCCCCTATGTTCATATCCTGTGGATGTCGCTTTATCCACATTTATAATTTACTCCTATGTCTACTCTTCTGTTGAAGAGTAAAGTTCTTTACCTTTAGCATTTAAAGAAAAAAAAAAGAATGTCAAAATATCATCAGCCATGCTTCTAGTGCAAATGTATACTAAGCTTAGAGCAACAACCACACACATTTGGAATTTGTCCCTACGTTGTTTTTTGGTTTGGGGCAAGTTTTTTTGTTTGTATTTCTGAGGAAAAAGACAAGCTCAGTTATTTATCCAAAATGTTGTTGGGCACTCATTTTTATTTACCCTGTTTTGCATGTCTTCTTGTTGATGTCTTTCCATTTTATTTTAGCCCACTGACTTCCTCACCCACAAACAACCCAGAGTGGCTCAAGTGATATTTTGACTTTTCAAATGTGGGGAATAAGTGACAGAATTGTTTGTTGAGTAAGCCATGATTTTAAATATTTTGATTGTTGTGAGACACTCTTTTAAGCTGATTGATTCTTGATCTGTTTCTCTCTATGCTAGTTCATTAAATAGCGTCTTCCACACTCTGCTAAGGTGATGATGGTTCCTCATTACTGGTTTTGGTTGGGCGAATAAAGCCCTGATGCTGATAGCTCATTGTTGTAGGAGGTTCACGGAGAGGGGCGGGGAGTCTGTGAACATTCCTGTGCATTCTTCTCTGATGAGTAATGCTGTGCATTAAGTCCAGCATCCCACATGAGTGTTAAGTCTGTCATTGCTTAATGTTGGCATTCACCCTCAATTTAAAAAATAAAATTGATGTTTATTTGAGGGGTGAGTGGCTCTGTTGGAAGAATAATATTTTTCTGACCAATAGTTTTTATATGGTCTGGCTCAAGAGACAGTTTAAGAAACTTGATTATGTGAATCTGCATCTTCCACATGGTCCAGTAAGAGGGACTTCATTTGGTAGTACTAGTATAATGATGGATTGATTTGCTGGTTGATTGGATGGTCATTACGAAGGATTTTCATGGAGTCATGTCAGTTGTACAGGATATAAGAGAATTAAATTGGCAAGACAGTAAATTCCCCGTGTTTGAGCAAAGACTTTTTACATCCTACTGCTCTAATAAATAAAAGATTTTATTCTAAGCTCTTATCTCTTGTTTGTTTTTTCTCTCTCATTCATTCATTCCTGCCTCTCTCTCTGTCTCTCTCCCTCTCCCCCTCCTTCCCTTCCTCCCGAGTCAGTGACTGTTCTGGTGAGTTGTAAATGAGCCAGCCTTTGGCTAAGCATGTCTTGTTAGAACAGGAACTTGAGGTAGTTGAGTTTAATGGAAAAATGAAAACCAGTTGCTCAAGTACTTTCTGTAATGGAAGCTGCTTTACTCACTTGTGAGCTCTCTGGCTTGACCATCACCCTAGTTTTATGAGAGAGCTGGTATTCTGGGGCACTGCACTGAGTTGTGAACTCATTAGTTGTTTTCCTCTCCTTTAGGGACTAATACTTTTTAACTGACTCTGTGAGGAGTGCCTACAATTATCACAGAGGGAGGATGGTGGATTGGTGTTTTCTACCAACCTTTATTAAGGCCCTACCAAGTGCTGCTTCTTTTGGAAGGGCTGGACTGTGGTAGAGCTATTGAAGTACAATAGAACCTCTATGAGCTGACCATTCAGTGGATTGTAGCAAACTAGTTAATGACTACAGAGGTGGTCGGTATAAGGAACTAGGCCCCTGTACTGATACATAAATGTACTTTACTTTCCTATACAGCTTTTATTAGAGAATATCGTACAAAATCAGTACATTTACTGTTTTCTCATGGTTTAATCATTCTTTCTGAAAAAAGGATCAGTCTTAGTCTGTTTCTTACCTTTCTTTTTTATTTATTTTTTTTTTGAGACAGAGTCTCAAGCCATCGCCCTGGCTAGAGGACCGTGGCGTCACAGCTCACAGCAACCTCAAACTCTTGGGCTTACGCGATTCTCTTGCCTCACCCTCCCAAGTAGCTGGGATTACAGGCACCTGCCACAACACCCGGCTGTTTTTTGGTTGTAGTTGTCTTTGTTGTTTGGTGGGCCCGAGCTGGATTGGAACCCACCAGCTCTGGTGTATGGGCTGGCGCCTTAGCCGCTTGAGCTGTAGGCGCTGAGCCCTGTTTCTTATCCTTATTACAAACATAAGTGGACAAAGCACTCTCAATGCTGGCTCTCCCACTCTTGGCATTTTTCCACAGCGGATGACTTCAACTGCATTATCAGATACCTGATGTCTTCTTTTAGAGTCTCTGTCTGTGTTATCCTCACTTGCTTCTTCCACTTTATCAGTTGCTTCATAGACTTTTATGATGTCTGTACGGTCAGTATCACTTGGAAAACTAATTCTGGGTCAGTTTCATTGCAGTTTGGCACTTCATCATCTATTGCAACGAAATCTTCAAAATTAACTCCTTTAAATTCTTCCAGGAGAGATGTAGACTGTCTATCAGTGGCCAAAACATTGTGATCTTGGACTGTGACCAATCCAGCTTTCTTGAAACATTCTTTTGTCATTTCTGGGTGAACTTTATTTTAAGCAGAACTGACCCAGAGGACAGTATCCAGAGCATTGATGATGCAGCAGATGAACTTGCTTCCATAGGTGGACCACAAGTCTATATTTTAGTAATGACCCACTATAGGAGCAGGGCTTGTAGTGCATTTTCAATGTTTTGATGATGCCTTGGTCAAGAGGTTGGATTTTTGAAGCTGTGTACGGAGGCAGAAATTTCATTGTCACGTTTATGAGATGATTCACTTGCACGTGGCCAGACCAGTTGTCTTCTGTCAGTACAATAGACCATTTCTTTTTTTTTTTAAGGCAGTTACTTTGTTACCCTTGGTAGAGTGCCGTAGCATCATAGCTCACAGCAACCTCAAACTCTTGGGCTCAAGCGATTCTCTTGCCTCAGCCTCCCAAGTAGCTGGGACTACAGGCGCCTGCTATAACGCCTGGCTATTTTTAGAGATGGGGTCTCACTCTGGCTCAGGCTGGACTTGAACCTGTGAGCTCAGACAGCCCACCCACTTTGGCCTCCCACAGTACTAGGATTACAGATATGAACCCCTGAGCCTGGCCCCAGGCCATTTCTTCTTCATTTATCAATCAATGCCCATTACCCACTCCTCAAATAGGATACCAGTCATCTATGCTCACTTGTTTGATCTCCAGGTAATAGGGAGATCTTGCAACTTCAAGGTCTTGAATGCATATGGGTTTGCTGATTTGCCAGTCGTCAAGGGCTTCAGTTTTTCTCCAGGTGAGCTAGTGCAAAGCAGAACTATGAAACATGCTTTGAAAAGTTTCCTGCTCTTAACATTTGTCACCCTGCATGATGATGCTTCTGTCAGGCATCACTCCTGATGAGTCTGCACTCCTCAGAGGTGTCATTATCTTTGAAGCTCTGGCAAAGTCCAAAAACGTTTTGATGAACTCTTCCAAAACGTCTGCCAGAACTTCATTGGATTCACCACCCAAGACTTTCTGGGAGATCTCATGTCACAGTTTAAATTTCTCACCCCAATCACTTGATGCTTGGAAATCTGCCACCTGAATTCCTGTGTGAGTTTTATAGCAACTTCTTGGATCATCATCTTGGAGATATGGGTGTTAACTGCCCTTATTTGTTTGAACCAGCCTAATGTGGCTTCACTGACTTCCTCAAGGGAAATTTTCCTCCTTTGCTGCTGTATGTAGGTCTCTACTTTCCTCACCCATATGTCTTAAGTACTCATGTTTACATTTCGGATGATGCTAACAGAGGTCTTGCTAATACCAAAATGTTCCACTATCTGTCTTTGGCAGCTACTTTCCAGAAAATGTAGAAGATTAACCTTTTCCTTCAATGTCAGTTTTCTGTGTTCTTTCCTTTGGGCTAGCACAACTCAATTAACTGTAAAATTTTTTAGTAACTGTAGTCATTCTTATTGAAAAAAATCTTCTGCAACACGCAATAAACAGTATGTTAAGCCTAACTCAACCATAAAAATAAACTCAAGAATAAAACATGAAAAAAGAAATAATACGACTAAGGGGCAAAGCCCAAACCTACCCCTTGATACAGAGTAAACTCAACTGGTCAAGGTACGAAGAGTAAATTAGTATTGTGTATCACAGTCCAAGTAGTCAAGATACAACTTACAGAGGTGCTCAATATATAGCCATCAGTCTTACATTGAGTACATGTGCATGTCCGATCTATAAAAATTAGATCAATTTATGGAGGTGGTTGGCCAGGCAAAATGGCTCATACCCATAATCTTAGTAGTCCGGCAGGCCCAGGCAGGAGGATTGCTTGAGCTCAGGAGTTCAAGAACAGCCTGAGCAAGAGCAAGACCCCATCTCTACTAAAAATAGAAAAATTAGCAGTACGTTGTGGCAGGCACCTGTAGTTCCAGCCACTTGGGAGGCTGAGGCAGGAGGACCTCTTGAACCCAGGAGTTTGAGATTACTTATGGGTTAGGCTGATGCAGGGCACTCTAGTCTGGGGCAACAAAATGAGATTCTGTCTCAAAACAAAAAAAAAAGGAGGAGGTGATCAAGTATGGAGATTCTGCTGTATTTTAATTTTTTTTTTTGCTTTTTTTTTTTTGAGACAGAGTTTCACTTTTTTGATCTTGATAGAGTTCCATAGCATCGTAGCTCACAGCAACCTCAAACTCTTGGGCTCAAGTGATCATCTTGCCTCAGCCTTCCAAGTAGCTGGAACTATAGGCGCCTGCCACAATGCCCTGCTATTGTTTAGATGTCTCTATCTTGCTCAGGCTGGTCTTGGAACTCCTAAGCTCAGTTGATTCATCCACCTCAGCCTCTCAGAGTGCTAGAATTACAGGCATGAGCCACTGCACCCAGCCTTGCTGTATTTCTTAAAGTTTTTTTTTGTAGAGACAGTCTCACTTTATCGCCCTTGGTAGACTGCCGTGGCGTCACACAGCTCACAGCAACCTCCAACTCTTGGGCTTAGGCAATTCTCTTGCCTCAGCCTCCCGAGTAGCTGGGACTACAGGCACCCACCACAACGTCCGGCTATTTTTCTGTTTTTTGCAGTTCGGTCAAGGCTGGGTTTGAACCCGCCACCTTCGGTATATGGGGCCAGCGCCCTACTTGGTGAGCCCCAGGCACCGCCTGTATATTTCTTAAAGTTAATAAACTCATGGGGTGATGCCTTTTTTTCATGGACTCTGTAGAATTATTGAGAAGTACCATTTTCAAGAACTACAGAGAAAACCTTCCCATTAGAGGTAATGTCCAAGACTATTGACTATAATTCATTGAAATGTGAAACTCAAAGCCCAAAGAGAAGTTGTGATCTCCTTTATTTCCCCTTAATCTAAGCACAATCTTAGAAAACATTTATGCGAAGCATCCATTATGTTTGCTGAAAGCATTTCTGTCTAAATCAGAGGGCTCCTTAGGAAAGGGATAAGATGTATCAGTAAGGTTTTTTTTGTTTGTTTGTTTTTTTGAGACAGTCTCATGTCGCCTTCAGTAGAGTGCTGTGGTGTCACAGCTCACAGCAACCTCAAACTCTTGGGCTTAAGCAATTCTCTTGCCTCAGCCTCCCAAATGGCTGTGACTGCAGGCGCCTGCCACAATGTCTGGCTATCTTTTGGTTGCTGTTGTCGTTGTTTAGCAGACCTGAGCCAGGCTCAAACCCGCCAGCTTCAGTGTATGTGGCCGGCGCCCAACTCATTGAGCTACGGCACCGAGCCATATCAGTAAATATTTATTAACACATCTGTGTGCTTTTTAGAGCAGAAGAATACTTTATACATTAGGAGCCTAGAGAGGATAACAGTGATCCCTACCCACTAGGAGCTTACAGTACAGTAGAGGAGGTAAAACATGCACAAAGCAATTAGGAAGCAATTCAGGCAAGACAAAGTGTGAATTTGGTCAGTAGAGAACAATACCATAAAAAATGTATAATTTTAATCCTAGCACTTTGGGAGGCTGAGGCTGTAGGATCATTTGAGGCCAGGGGTTCAAGACCAGCCTGAACAATACCTGTATAGTGAGACCTCATCTCTACAAAAAAAAAATTTTTTATTTTATTTGAGACAGAGCCTCAAGCTCTTGTCACCCCAGGTAGAGTGCTGTGGCATCACAGCTCACTGCAACCTCCAATTCCTGGGCAAGTCTCCTGCCTCTGCCTCCCATGTAGCTGGGACCACAGGCGTCCACCACAACGCCCGGCCATTTTTTTTTTTTTTTTTTTTTTTTTTGAGGCAGAGCCTCAAGCTCTCACCCTGGATAGAGTGCTGTGGCATCACAGCTCACAGCAACCTCCTACTCCTGGGCTCAAGCGAGTCTCCTGCCTCTGCCTCCCAAGTAGCTGGGACTATAGACGCCCTCCACAACGCCTGGCCATTTTTTGGTTGCAATAATCATTGTTTGGCAGGCCCGGGCTGGATTCAAACCTGCCAGCTCAGGTGTACGTGGCTGGCGCCTTAGCCTATTGAGCCACAGACGCCGAGCCCCAGCCATTTTTTGGTTGCAGCCGTCGTTGTTTGGCGGGCCCAGGCTGGATTCGAACCTGCCAGCTTAGGTGTACGTGGCTGGTGCCTTAGCCTGTTGAGCCACAGGCGCCGAGCCCCCCTAAATTTTTTTTTAATTAGCCAAGCATTATGGCTATAGTTCCAACTAATTGGGATGCTGAGGCAGGGGGATCATTTGAGCCCAAGAGTTTGAGGTTACAGTGAGTTATGATGATGCCACTGAACTCTAGCCTAGGCAACAGAGTGACACCCTGCCCCCAAAAATATAATTTGTATGTAGTGGCTAGAGGGAGGTGCAAGAAGAGTTATAAAAGAGGAGATGGGGCGGCGCCTGTGGCTCAGCTAGTAGGGCGCTGGCCCCATATACTGAAGGTGGCAGGTTCAAATTTGGCCTCAGCTGAACTGCAAAACAGAAAAATAGCCGGGCGTTGTGGCAGGCACTGGTAGGACCAGCTACTCGGGAGGCTGAGGCAAGAGAATCGCCTAAGCTCAGGAGTTGGAGGTTGCTGTGAGCTGTGTGATGCCACGGCACTCTACCAAGGGCAATAAAGTGAGACTCTGTCTCTACAAAAAAAAAAGAGGAGGTGAAATGGGGATAGAGTTGAAGGAAAGTGCTTTTCAAAGGATGGGTGAGATTTGGAAAGCTGACAGACAGTAAGGACAGTTGTATGGAGAACAGGTTAAGTGCTGAGGACAGAATGAGTAAGGGACCTATGGTCCAGAAGTGTGAGTGATGGACAATGGGTGGTAAGTTTAGTTGGTTGCAGTGTGTTCCATTGAGGAGTGAGGGATGAAATAATTACAAGTGACTCTGAAAAGAATTGGGACTGTACTTAAATGGATGTGAGTAGACGTCTTTTAAAAATCTTTGCTAAAGGTAATCCTTAAATAAAAGTAGAGGTAATCCTAAACACTTACATATATTTGGCTTGAATACTTGATTTATTTATTTTTAAAGGCAGGCATCTATGAGGTTCTGAAGTGTATATTTGACAGTAATGAGATCACGTATATCAGTGCAAAGTGATCCTTTCTCTACACATCCACACCAACATCTGGAGATTTGGGCTAAATTTTGGTTTTAGCTAATCTGAGCCCCATTTTGATGTGGGCTAATCTCACTGGAGTTAGGTGATATCTCATACTACTCTTCCCTCTGTCTTTTGCCAGTTTCTTTTTATCTTTCAGCTCAATAAATTTTACAAATCCAAAGTCTCTTCTCTTTCTACAGCTAGTCTGTTGTCATTTTTGTTTTGAGACAGAGTCTCAGTTTGTCGCCCTCCATAGACTGCCATGGCGTCACAGCTTACAGCAACCTCCAGCTCTTGGACTTAGGCCATTCTCTTGCTTCAGCCTCCCTAGTAGCTGGGACTATAGGTGCCCGCCTCAATGCCCGGCTATTTTTTGTTGTTGTAGTTTGGCCGGGGCCCAGGTTTGAACCCACCACCCTCAATATATGGGGCCGGTGCCCTACTCACTGAGCCACAGGCACCACCCATCAGAGTGGTTTTTTAACTGTCCCTATGTGTCAGGCATGCTGCCAAGCACTTTACATGTATCATCTCATTTTTCTGTGATGAATAAAAAAGCTCTAAGGAGCTAAGTAACTTGCCCAGTGTCACACACCAAGTGAGAGGCAGAGCTGGGATTCAGATACAGGGGCCACATTACTAAAAGATGTTTCCTGGTAGGTAAACCCGGGCTTCCCCTGATCCTTTGATTGGGCTAGAGGTTGTATTGAGGGAAAGCATGAACTGAGTTGATGACCAATATTATCAAGGTATGAAAAGAGGCAGAGTTTAAATAAGATAAGCAGCTCTCATGTAAACTGAGCATTGCTGGTGGCATCCCCTGTTTGCTGGCTCTTTAAAGTAGTGTTTCTTTTCTGGTTTGATTAAAACAAAACACAACAAAACAAAAACTGTTTAACCTTCAGGATACACAAACCATGGTGTTTATAATGAATTAGTACCCTTTTGTGTATGAATGAATAGGAAGGAATGAGACCTCTAGGGTTCTGAAGTTAGGAAGTATTTTCTGTTCACCCCAAGTGCCATCTTTATTGGAAGGGTAGGAGGGGGTACTTTATGTGCTGGTGTCAGGGATCACTGATTTGGCAGTAGATTTGATTTATTCTAAAGAAATCCCTGCCTGCCATCAAGGCTAGGAAAGAACATAATGCTCTTGGAAGCCTGTGACCACAGTTTCAGTAAGCAGATAGTTTCCTGCTGCCTCCATAGTTATAGTTTAACTTGCTAAGGTGGGTGGTATGAAATGAAAAGATTGCTTTAGGCACCTGCTCTATGAGGGCTGGGTTGATATATCAACAGAATGGCACATCTATCAGTGCCAGGAACTTGACACCCTGGCATCCTTCCCCAGCTGCTCTTGAATAATCATAAGATATCTGAACTCAGTGCTCTGTCTCTGGGGAGAAGCTTTGGGTGGGAATGCCCACCCTATCTGTATCCCAGAACCCAGAGGTTCTGGCTCTCCCTGTGTGTGAACTATCAGAGGGAGTTAGAAAATTAAGATGCATAAAGCTGGCTCCCTACTTTTGTTAGAAATTAGCTGGCCTTATTGTTCAGCTTAATTGTGGCTGACCTGTCCCAGACGAACAGTAAGATCAAGTACTGGTGAAGGTTGAAGCTGTTTTAATTAACCTTTTTTATGTGATTAGCTCAAGAGACGCTAAAGATTGATGGAGTAGGATAGGTGCTCACTCTGTTGACTGAAAGCTAATCTTGCCATGAATTCTAGCACCCTGAGTCATCTCTGGGACAGGATAATTTTTGTTTGGACAGTGTAACAGTGATGAAAAACAGTTTATAGGGGTATGGAAGGAGAAAGAAAAGCTCTATTAAAATTAGTCATATCTTTTTCTTATACGCCAGTAATTAAAAAAATCTCAATGTTTTCTAAGAAGGCTTAACAGAACAATAAAGCACTAAATGATCTGATTCAAGACAGCTTGAGTTAGAGTGTGACTGACACAAAATGAGGGTCTAATCTTCAGAACAGCTTTACTTCCTTTCTCTAAGGGAGTTATAGATTTATACTGGGGAGGCTGAAAAGAATGCTAAATTCATTAATTTGCTATACTTGTCTCTCTCTTTTTTTTTTGAGGCCCAGTCTCGCTATGTCGCCCTCAGTAGAGTGCCTCAAACTCCTACGCTTAAGCGATTTTCTTGGCCTCAGTCTCCCGAGCATCTGGGACTACAGGTGCTGACCACAACGCCTGGCTATTTTTTGGTTGCAGTTGTCGTTGTTTAGCAGACCCGTGCCAGGCTTAAACCTGCCAGCTTTGGTGTATGTGGCTGGCACCCTAGTCACTGAGCTACAGGCGCCAAGTCTTGCCTCTATTTTTTTGTGTGTTCTTCTAAAAAATGTTTGGGCCTGGTTTATGTCACATACACCTTCTTTAAACTGGATTACAGTTCTTATGTCACATACTGCTTCTGCCAAGTACCATTTGTTTCTTTTCATGTATGCACTCTTCTCACTCTTTCTAACCTGTGTGTTCTCTCTCTCTCCCTTTTCTGATAGCCACCCTGTAAGATTATTTTGTATCTGGAACTAGAGCAAGAGTCAGTCTACTTTTGTTACATCAGAAATTGCTCTTTTTCTAACCTGTGCCTATCTTTTTTTTTTTTTTTTTTTTTTGCAGTTTTTGGCTAGGGCCGGGTTTGAACCTGCCACCTCCCTAATATGGGGCCGGCACCCTGCTTCGTTGAGCCACAGGCACTGCCCTAACCTGTGGCTATCTTTGTTGGCTAAGGCATAAAAGAGTTATTGTCTCTCCATCCAGGTGAGAGTTTACAAATAATAAGAGGTACTGGAGGAGGTTTGAGACAGGCAAAGTTTTGCTCTATGTTCCTGACGATGTAATGGCTTATATATTTTTTAATCTACTTTGGAGTGGCCAGTAAGTTTAACACAATAATAAGAGATAGGTTTGGGAGGGCGGCGCCTGTGGCTCATCGAGTAGGGCGCTGGCCCCATACACCGAAGTGACGGGTTCAAACCCTGCCTCGGCCGAACTGCAAAACAGAAAAATAGTGGGGCCTTGTGGCGGGCGCCTGTAGTCCCGGCTACTCTGGAGGCTGAGGCAAGAGAATTGCCTAAGCCCAGGAGTTGGAGGTTGCTGTGAGCTGTGTGACGCCACGGCACTCTACCGAGGGTGATAAAATGAGACTCTTATCTCTATTTAAAAAAAAAAGAACACAAGGGATAGGTTTGGGGTGACTTA